>REGL01000292.1:97076-109609 GCA_004194395.1 Aurelia aurita complex sp. Pacific
TTTTGTGGGTTCTTATATGCAGAGATTTATTACAAGATATTGGTCAAACTGTCTACGTTAGAATAAGCAAGTATCTGAGCATCATGAATGACCCAAATTACATTACCTTCACAATTTTTGCCAGTGAACCCCTCAATACAAGTACAATGATACAAAGGTACAGCACCACTGACAACATTACTGATCGATGCACTACCAGTTTGTGTATTGTAATATTCATGACATGTTCCACCGTTTTGACAAGGCTGTGCAGCACATGGACTTGCCACTGCGAAGAAAGACAGAAATACATTAGTAATTTGTATGGAGCATCACCTTACGGTTAAAAACTGGAATAAGGAGCCGGCATGTTCGAAGAATTCTACGCTGTAGTGACTAATTTTGTTTCAAACAAAAATTAAAGACTTCACATTGGCCACTCAAATTTTGTTTCTACAAGAAGTTGTCTGGGATAGGCACTTCAAGACTGTCTGAGCCTTGTGAAAAGAGGTTTTAGATACACTAAGTAATCTAAATTTAGATTAGAACGTTGAGAAAAACTACAGATTTTCAGCTTGGCAAAACTACAGCTAAATGATTTTCCATTAAAACAAAGCAACAAGACTTGAACAATGTGATAAAATCAATAATAGAAATTGCAATTCAATAATAATCTCTTTAATGCATCGATTGAGCAAAATCTGATGATAAACTTACTTTGGCATTTGTCTCCAACAAATCCATCCTGGCATGCGCAGTATGGTGCACCATTCTTCACATAACAGATTCCCCCATTGGCACATGGATTTGGATGACATACGTGATCTATGGTGTAAAATTTCATATTCAAACGAACTGCACACAAAATATGACACGAAGTATTAAAAAACAAGAACCTGTTGTGTGCAACAATAATAAAACAAAGACTCATTCCATTTAAGAAAAGTCTTTTATTTATATATATAGGGCAAGTATAAGAATTGTATTCTTATCGTGCAAGCGTTCAAGCATTACCTGCGTACTCTCCTACGCAGAAAGTCCCTTATGATCCGCTACGTAGTATCCTCGTCTTTGCAATGCGAAACGACAGGAGCCTCTGCATTGCTGCATTGGAGAGTATTAGCTGCATGACTCCTTATCGCTACCCAACGTCGAAAAACGAAAATTTTTAACTCAGATTTTGACCAACCTTGACAGTTGACATTCTTGTATCCTGCTCTACATGTACAACTGTATCCGATATTTTCTTCGTTACAAGTTCCACCATTTAGACATGGATTTGAAGAGCAACTGCTTCTAGCTGAAAATAAATAGAATAATAAGAGAATCAAGATAAGGTAACTTCTGGTAGGTATCCAAATTCTTAACACGAAATTTCTTCAATATGATTTGAATTTATTCAAAATGTTTTCTTGTTCACGATGAAAAATAACTAAATATCACAAATACCTTCGCAAGTGAGTCCTTTGAATCCAATAGTACATGTGCACTCATATTTTCCATTTCTTTCCGTGCAAGTACCGCCATTTTTGCATGGATTTGGACTGCATTGGTTGGTTTCTAAAAAGAAGGGCAAACAATCAAATATCAAGCAATGATGTCAAAAGCGTGTGAATAACAGAAATAATAGGTCTTATGAAATAGGGAAGTTACAGTCTTGAGTGAATCTAACTGTGGAGAAAAGGCAAAGAACAAATTGTAGTTGCTGTGTACTCTCCTCCGCCGGTTTCTAGTTCCTT
Organism: Aurelia aurita complex sp. Pacific; assembly: GCA_004194395.1. Classification (NCBI taxonomy): domain Eukaryota; kingdom Metazoa; phylum Cnidaria; class Scyphozoa; order Semaeostomeae; family Ulmaridae; genus Aurelia; species Aurelia aurita complex sp. Pacific. Next base: position 98,795 of record REGL01000292.1, read on the forward strand.
AGTCCATAGTTCTTGGTTCCGTAGTTCTGTAAAGTTTCTGCGTAAGTTATGACAAAACGATTCCAAATTTAGGAGTTCTACTGTTCGTGTTATTTCTCGCACTGGAAGCTGTTGGTCGCAAATTCTATAAAACGATTTTGAAAATCAATTAAAAACTCTCATAGCTTGGAAAAGCATTTAAATAAGGTCATTCTCTTTCACATAGACTTATTACAGTTGACGAAATAGACTTGGGGCAAGTCCAAAAGGTCTATTGAAAATGTTTTTTCGTTTCCTGCAAGAACCCTCCAAGAACACAATGGATAGACAGATATATTCCTGAAATAGCAAACGTCTGTGTCCTAAGATCGGTAAGAAAATGACCATGAAAATTTTGGCAAGTGCAGTGACCTCGTACAAAGACAGTAGGCCTTCTAACCAAACGTTACTACAATTTTCTGAAGAAGCGGTGCTTCAAAATCAATAGTTTCTTAGATCATTGCAACAAACCGAAGATACACGAAACAAGAACTCAAAGGCAATGTGTCCATTAAGTACAGCCGCGTATACACTCTGTCAAAATATGCTGACACGATACTGGCAAATAGCCCCCAAGAGCGCACTTTGATTAGTAGAATTTAACTGATCACTTGCAAAACTACAATTTAACAACGAGGCTGCCTGTAGTGAGACTTCAGGTTCAGCTCTAGAAGCGCAACCGCAAGTAAGTCATCAGTCTGCTTATACCAGAGCTGGCTATCTTTTCAGTTCCATGGTAAAGTGATCACATGAAATATGACGTGAAAATAGCAAACTTGCTGTACTTACATGCACACATAACTTTAAAGGATTAAATTAAGATTACCTTCACATATTTTTCCTTTGAATCCTTCTTTGCATGAGCATTCAAATCCTTCTTCTGTTTCTGTACACATACCTCCATTTTTGCATGGGTTGGGGTGACATTTGTTTTCTTCTACAAAGTAATAGGAGAAGTGCAGTTCAATCTGAAAACATGACAGGGACTTTCGAAATTGTGCACTCCCCTTGAAATTGTCTCCGTAGTATGTACGGAACAATAATTGGCTTCTTGTAAGCAAATGTTGAGCGCGAAATTTCCTGCAAATGATACCCGTGATTTCCTGCGAAATTCCAATGCAGATCGATGTTTATCGAAATTCTTGTCGAGCGATTTTGAAAATTACCTTCCAAAAGTTTCATCAAAAATGTCCAGGCATATAATACCACTTACTGTACAAATACTCTGAAGATCTGAAGGCTAGTTCCGAAGATCTTTAAACTAAAAAGAATTGAACGTGATGCACAAGGCTCCATCAGAGTCATACAATTTGTGCGTCACAGCGTCACGTTGAATTCTTATTCAACAAGATACCACTAGCCCTTGTCTTTGANTGGATAGTGTATTTCAGCCTTAAGATTACCTTCACATATTTTTCCTTTGAATCCTTCTTTGCATGAGCATTCAAATCCTTCTTCTGTTTCTGTACACATACCTCCATTTTTGCATGGGTTGGGGTGACATTTGTTCTCTTCTACAAAGCAAAAGGAGAAGTACAGTTCAATCTGAAAACATGACAGGGACTTTTGAAATTGTGCAATCCCCCTTAAAATTGTCTCCATAGTATGTACGGAACAATAATTGGCTTCTTGGAAGCAAATGTTGAGCGCGAAATTTCCTGCAAATGATACCCGTGATTTCCTGCGAAATTCCAATGCAGATCGATGTTTATCGAAATTCTTGTCGAGCGATTTTGAAAATTACCTTCCAAAAGTTTCATCAAAAATGTCCAGGCATATAATACCACTTACTGTACAAATACTCTGAAGATCTGAAGGCTAGTTGCGAAGATCTTTAAACTAAAAAGAATTGAACGTGATGCACAAGGCTCCATCAGAGTCATACAATTTGTGCGTCACAGCGTCACGTTGAATTCTTATTCAACAAGATACCACTAGCCCTTGTCTTTGATAATGCAAGATAGCATGCACTCTATCTACAAATAGCATTGTTAGCTATTTGTAGGTAGTCAAATTCAAATAAAATTACAACAATAACACATGCAGAAATTCAATTCAATTGAATTTTATTCGCAGAATACAACAGCCTAATACAATGTAAGTTAAAAAGATATGTATTNGAAGATCTGAAGGCTAGTTTCGAAGATCTTTAAACTAAAAAGAATTGAACGTGATGCACAAGGCTCCATCAGAGTCATACAATTTGTGCGTCACAGCGTCACGTTGAATTCTTATTCAACAAGATACCACTAGCCCTTGTCTTTGATAATGCAAGATAGCATGCACACTATCTACAAATAGCATTGCTAGCTATTTGTAGATAGTCAAATTAAAATAAAATTACAACAATAACACATGCAGAAATTCAATTCAATTGAATTTTATTCGCAGAATACAACAGCCTAATACAATGTAAGTCAAAAATATATGTATTCTACACGACCCAAGAAAAGCGGACCTTATCTAGCTTGGGCCGTAATAAAATTCAAAAAGACACACGAAAAAAGAAAAAATACGTCATAGTATAAAGCTAAGAATTCAACATTAAGATATATTTTTGTTAGTAAGAAATGTTATTGGTTTGTAAGTCTTATTAATCATGTAGATTTTTTATCGTTCATTTTGATATGTTAAGATGATGTTTTCTTTAAGTTTTTTACTGAAGTACTTTTGCTTTGAGAGTGACTTTAATGTAGGAGGAAGGTTATTCCACATGCGAGCACCAAATGATGGGGGTATTCGTTGTTTTGCTTCTTTCAAATGGTAAATGAAAACATTAGCAAGATTTGATAACAGAAGCTCATACCTTCGCATCGCTGGCCTTTGAATCCAGTCATACAGACGCATTCAAAACTTCCACCAACATCATAACATGTACCTCCATTTCTGCATGGATTGGGTTCACATTGGCTTCGAGCTAAAAATAAAATATGAAAAGTTACGAATTGTTTGTTAATAAAGAAAATCTTAACTCGCACATGGCTTTTTCAATTGGAAATATGAGGCATGGGCATTTTCGCAGGGTTGGAAGTGGGCATATCGTCGTGTTGTTTTGTTGTTATTGTCTATTGTTTTAGCTTGTTGTTTGTTTTTGTCTCTTTACGTATTTATATTATTTGATTCATTTTCATTAGCTAACTTTTCAGGTGCTTAGTTGCGNCCACATGCGAGCACCAAATGATGGGGGTATTCGTTGTTTTGCTTCTTTCAAATGGTAAATGAAAACATTAGCAAGATTTGATAACAGAAGCTCATACCTTCGCATCGCTGGCCTTTGAATCCAGTCATACAGACGCATTCAAAACTTCCACCAACATCATAACATGTACCTCCATTTCTGCATGGATTGGGTTCACATTGGCTTCGAGCTAAAAATAAAATATGAAAAGTTACGAATTGTTTGTTAATAAAGAAAATCTTAACTCGCACATGGCTTTTTCAATTGGAAATATGAGGCATGGGCATTTTCGCAGGGTTGGAAGTGGGCATATCGTCGTGTTGTTTTGTTGTTATTGTCTATTGTTTTAGCTTGTTGTTTGTTTTTGTCTCTTTACGTATTTATATTATTTGATTCATTTTCATTAGCTAACTTTTCAGGTGCTTAGTTGCGTCCATAGATCTTAGTAGGGAGTTAGGCAGAAGATATTCAGTAGAGTGCAGTTTTTTAGGGAGAGTTCAAGCAGTAGAATTTTCGAAATTACAGTCGTGAGAGTTACGCTTATTATTGGCAAATATTTCAACTTTAAAGAATCTCTTAGTTGTACGAACTTGAAGACATCCGTGATTAAAAGCACTATGAGTTCTCTGAAACTTTGTTGTAAGAATCACAATATAAAAAGAGCGTCGCAAATCCGAAAGATGTCAATTGGGTTCGTACACAGCTGTGTAAAAAGGTTGTACTTTCAATTATCATCCAACTTTTTAAACTGTTATGAAATTCCAAAAAAAACTTGGGCGAGCACCGTAAGGGAATCTGGCAAGTAAGGGTATAGTTACAAATGCTTGTCCAAGAAATTTTTTTCCATGAAATTGTTTTAGATACAATTCCTAAAAGAAGGAAAACTACATTTCAAATAGCAAACTTGCTGATGATAAAGATCACTGTCAGCTATCTTATAGCCTGCGTGCAGACTTTACTTTCCACTGCGAAGGAGAGCCAAGGTGGATTCTCATAGGCTCTCCTTCGCAGTGGAAAGTAAAGTCTGCACGCAGGCTACTATCTTAAAGACCAATGACGGATATGTAGCGCCTAGTTTAAAAATAGAGCAAAAGATGGCTAAGTGCTTTCATTTGTCTAACTGATTTGCTAATCTCTCGATATCATCAAATACAATGGAATTCAATAGGTTATATTTAGATTGCCCAGGCCCCTGATTTAAATCACCTTATATCTCCGTCAGCTACCTTAAAGGGCATAGACATAGCTGTATCAACAAGCTGCTATAAATAGTCTGAAAAAACGCCCACAAACCCATTGTTTCTTCTGTCATACAATGACACAGCAGGTGTCTAAGTTGTCAAATACAATAGATTATATTTTTAACTTGGCCCGGGCCAGCTTTTAACTATGTCGATTCCCTTTAAGCAAAGCAATCTAAAAAATATTTCACAACCCACTAACAGGTGACACTTCATTTTTGGCGATGTCAAGATTTGAACACAAAACAGTTTGAGGTTGCATCAATTTAGGAATTTTTACAGAATGAGAAAACTTACTTTCACAGTGCATTCCAAGATATCCCAGAGGGCATGTGCATTCATAGCCATGTGCTAAAATCGTACATGTTCCTCCATTTAAGCATGGACTTGGGTCGCATCGACCATGAACTGTAAACAAATATAGAACGAATTAAACCAAGCCTAAATTTAGCGAGAAGATCTAGGGATACTTGATAAAAATAGCAATTTTAGCTTTTAGCGGGGCAAGGGGGAGACTTCTTCTGAACACTAAACCATACCTACCCAGCTCCTACCGATAAGTTCTCAACAATGTAACAATTTGGCTAAACTGCAAGGCAGGAAACCAAATGCTGCCAATTTAGAAAAGTTGGTAAGCTCACTATTCAAAATAGAGTAACTTGAAATTTCAAATTTTCAGAGAAAGTTCATAGAGAACGACCGTTTGTAAGCATTTTTAAAACAGTGGCTTTCAAGAAAGGCATCCAAAAACGTCTATATTGAGTTAACGAGGCGAACCATTGCAATCCAAAACATCAGTGTCTTAAAGATCTTTGATGAAACAAACTCAGTCCTTAATAAGATAATGTATAGGTTTGGTTTATAGCCAAAACGCTTTCTGGTAAAGACTGTCCGTCGAACAAAGTCCTTCCAAAGACTGTCCGGTAAAGGCTGAACGTTGAAGAAAGGTTGTCCGTTGAATGAGGGCTTTAAAAAGGCTGTCCGGTAAAGGCTGTCCGTTAAAAACAACGCATCAAGTAGTCCCATCTATAAACAATCACATATATAATAACAACCAAAAAGATTGTTTGTGCATTTCTAATAACAATCACTGGTAAAAGACAATGCATTTGGAGTTAAATCAACCAAAACATTGTTCTGCCGTGACACCACCCGTAACATGCCAGCGAATTCATGGTAAATTCACCAATCGGAATCTTTGAAAATATGCATCAAATCGCCGATAAAATGGCATGGGAAACTTTCATAAACTGCTCGAAGCTTTGGAACGAGATTATGGATATTGAAAAGTAATATTCAAATCAAATTTGCATGTGAGCAACAAAATGAAACGTGAAATCATTTCGGTCGGATTTGTGGAACAGTCAAAACATGAACGGCTCACAAATCCAACTAACTCAATGGGTAGCATTGACATTTATCGCTGCAGAACAGGCAAACGTCCTTAGGCGCAAAGATAAGAATAAACGAAAGAATGTTGGATACAAGTCCATCCGTTGCCAGACGTCCAAACAAGTCGTCTTGTAATCGCACATATAACTACACAAGTTAAAATGCATAAACAGCCTAAATCTAAGGACAACGGATGCATTTTTCTGGGCACATTGACAACATTTCAACAAAATTACGCAAGTTATAACAGCTCAGCCATTGCTCTGTTTCAGCCTTGCTCGTTAGGCCGATGGCTTCAGGCCTTGCTTTCGTAATCACGCAAGCAAACATACAATACTCATTGTTGTTTATATTGATGAAGAACATGGTAAAATTCCCTTGGCCATCCTCCCCATATCGAGGAAGGGTACGTTCTTGGATTGAATCAAACGAAAGGAATTCTACGAGTAGCAAGGCCTTCTAAGCAGCTATTATCTTGTCTTATAATCAAAACAAAAACATACAATACTTATTGTTGTTTATATTGTTGCAGAACATGCTCCAATTCCTGTGGCGATACTCCCCATATCGAGCAAGGGTACGTTCTTGGATTGAATCAAACGAAAGGAATTCTACGAGTATAGCAAGGCCTTCTAACCAGGCCTTACTTGATCTTTTCTTAGCTTACGATAAAAACAAAAACATACGATACTTATTGTTGTTTATATTGTTGCAGAACATGCTCCAATTCCTGTGGCAATAATCCCCATATCGAGCAAGGGTACGTTCTTGGATTGAATCAAACGAAAGGAATTCTACGAGTATAGCAAGGCCTTCTAACCAGGCCTTACTTGATCTTTTCTTAGCTTACGATAAAAACAAAAACATACGATACTTATTGTTGTTTATATTGTTGCAGAACATGCTCCAATTCCTGTGGCAATAATCCCCATATCGAGCAAGGGTACGTTCTTGGATTGAATCAAACGAAAGGAATTCTACGAGTATAGCAAGGCCTTCTAACCAGGCCTTACTTGATCTTTTCTTAGCTTACGATAAAAACAAAAACATACGATACTTATTGTTGTTTATATTGTTGCAGAACATGCTCCAATTCCTGTGGCAATAATCCCCATATCGAGCAAGGGTACGTTCTTGGATTGAATCAAACGAAAGGAATTCTACGAGTATAGCAAGGCCTTCTAACCAGGCCTTACTTGATCTTTTCTTAGCTTACGATAAAAACAAAAACATACGATACTTATTGTTGTTTATATTGTTGCAGAACATGCTCCAATTCCTGTGGCAATAATCCCCATATCGAGCAAGGGTACGTTCTTGGATTGAATCAAACGAAAGGAATTCTACGAGTATAGCAAGGCCTTCTAACCAGGCCTTATTTGATCTTTTCTTAGCTTACGATAAAAACAAAAACATACGATACTTACTGACATGGTGAATATGCTTATACTGATGATGAACATGCTCATATTCTTGTGGGCCATCATCGTAATCACCTCCATCATGATCATGGTAATCCTCTTCGTGTAGGCCTACATCGCCTCCATGGTAGTCGCCCCCATGATAATCGCCCCCATGATAATCGCCCCCGTGGCCCGCATCGTAAAACCTTTCATGGTATCGATGATGATGATGTCCGTATCCTTCCCCGTGTGGATAAAACACAAATTGTCTCTTGGTATTTTTATGTTCAGCTATTTCTCCATTTGCTGCTTGCGTCTGTTCTGTTTCCTCGCCGAGTTCTCGCCTTCCTCGTTTCCCAATCGCTGATCCATTTACCAAAACAATTCCAAATAAAAAAGTACAAATAACGAACAGCTTGAATCCCATTTCTGCGTAGTAACTATTTATCTAAGATTATTAATTATATATATATATAATATTTCTTTTTATTTTATTTGACTTTTCGCCTCATTTTGAAAGGCAAAATTTTGTGGAACAATGAGTTGAATACTGAGCTAGATGAAGTTCAGGGTTGTTGCATTCGAAATCACATGTTCATAAATACCCATTCATAAGTTCGACCCTGATCATCCTACCGTAACCGTCGCTATGACGATAAAGCAGTGCCCGGTGCTTGACAAAACAATAAGGAATGCGCTCAAAATTAATTGCGCTGCAAGTTCGTTTCGCCAGTTTATTAATTACGACCGTTGATATTCCTTTTGTATTCGTTATTCGTTACGCCATAGCCTGAGCAAATCGTGGATGGATTGGCAAATTCCAAAATTGGAAGACCAGAGACTTGCTACTCTTCAAGGAAAATTTGTTAGCCTTTTGACATAACCGGTTACGACACCGAAATGAGCTTCAAAGTTCATTTCGGCAATTAAATAATTACGATGATCGATTCTCTTTGTATAAGCTATTCGCAATGCAACAGGTTGAAGAATCGAATAAACAGATGAAAAAAAAGAACGTGGAAAGTTTGCACTGAAAACTTTTAGGCCTAAGAATTGCTACCCTCGATTGTGAATTTTACCGTATTTGCCGGACATTTCCAGCATCAATTATATTCAATATTTCGGCTTACCGCTTCGGCAGTTTATTTGCATAAAACTAGTAAAAGAACCACGCGGAAAACGAACGAAAAAGATAGCTTGAAGATTTCAGATGCAAACGTCTTTTTCAGCAAATGGTCTTAAACTTATGGCCATAGCAGCGAACTGAAGGCCCTCCACTACAATTTTCCCTGAAGTAATAGTCTTCGTGGAGTTTAGATATTTTGCAAACAAATCATAGAAACAAGTGGTGCATAGATTGATTGAAAATTTCAGCTGAGAAACACAATTTTTGGGTCACACCCTTTGTCGGCAGAACCACTATAATTTCCTAGAATTTTTACAGATTTTATTGTGACGTCATAGCAAAATGGCGCTGAAATTAAAAACAACATCAAAATTTGGAATCTACATGGAAAGTTGACTTAAATGAACTCCAAGAGAGTAAATAGACAGAACGGTAGGGTTCCATCCCGTTACGCGAAGAAACGCTGTTGACAAAAAAGTGGTCTTAAACTTTTGGCCACGACTGTATAATTCAAGAAAAAGTTTTAGCTATCAGCTAAAGCAAATAGAAAGTGCAATGCTAAAATCATAAGGAGTCTTCAGCTAATAATTCAGGAAGAGAAATAAACACAGATAAATCCTCCGCAGCTCATCATTATCAGCTACACAGGTCAATGTCCTCTTCGATTCTTTCGAAGCATATTTTGACGATCAGAAAATGAAATAAGAAACGAAACTTAAGAGTAGAAATTCTGTGTTATGGTCAGCTGTGGTGTGGTTTAACAAGGCTGGAAGCAAACTGTGTTATTACTGAAGTCATTCGGTTATACCTATCAACTGTTATAGCCAGTTTTACCCCTAAACTGCATAACCAGGACTTATTAAATATGTGATATTAACACTGAGCTAGTCATAGTAAACCAAACTCGGTTACCACAGTCAGTTCTATCAACTGTACCAGCAAAAGATAGTTTACCTGAACCTGAACAAAACTGACTATTCGAGGCTTGCAAGACAGCTTCTTGCGTTGATAACCAAATTACGTCTCGGTCCAGCTCTGTACTCTCAATGCAATCTAACTTAGTTCTCAAATTAGATTGACCCTAGCCTGTTGGGCGCGGGAAATGTTTCACACAAATACATATTCTCTAGCAACGTTTAATTCAAAGAGAGTCGCTCGATATTTGTGTCAAATGATGGAGCCTTGTGTCTTGTTATTAAAAGATCAGCTGGATTCAACCATTCTTAGAGATCAGAAACTTTGCCAGAAACGCTTTCCTTAGCCTCTTTCCTCGATCCATGCCTCGCTTTCGACGTAGCCTGGGCTTCCACGTCTGTGCACGCACTTTCAATGAGTCATGTCTTACAAAACGCTTGCTCTTTAGACTTCTCTTTACCATTGGTGCAAGAGGCCCTAATGGGATCTCCATGACATTTCCTAAAAATTTAGGACCATTTCTGTTTCCGTTAAACGGGGACAAACGGGGCGATTTTCCCTTTGGGAGTTCTTTCTTGTGTTCCTTATCTATAGCTTTGTCATCTTTCCCCCTAATTTCTCCCACCTCATCTAAGGAAGGACCGCCATGCTGCATCGGAGAGAAGTCATTTTGTTCGGTGAAAGCTGCATCTTGTTGTGCTGGAATACTTTGTCCCCCAGCAGGATAGTCATTCTGCGAGTATGATACCCTCTCTTGATCTGCTTTAACCAGTGGTAGCATAGTGCGTGTTGCAGCGTTTTCGCCATTATCCTTAGCAAAGCTGAGTGGTATCGTAATAATCTCTTCAACCTCACCCCCTGGTGTACCAGTTATCTGCTGCTTTGCTTGTCCTGTAACAGTATCATTCCTGGGAGTGTCACCATCAAATCCTCGCTTATCGCCCTTATCACCGTGATTATTAGGCTCCGGTGGATGGTGATAAAAATAATCGTGTTCGTGGCCGGGATCGTGTTCGTGTACATGATGATCCTCGTTATGCGTGTGATGCTCATAAACGTGGTGATTAATGGCTCGATCGTTTGCTATGTACGTGAAATGCTGGTGAAATTGTTCCATTGGCATGTGTCCATGTCCGGGCATTTCGTGTGGATGAAACAAACCAGCGAATAACGAATGATGTCGCCATGGGTCTCTGATGACATTAAAATCACCGCCACTCATGTGAACTTTGGTTCCATGCTTCTTTAAGGCTACCACGTTAACATCACTGCCATGTTCTTCGAGCTAAAATTTAAATTGATTTGGGAATTAAATGGTTATGAAGATGTTGAGGGTGATTACTGGTAATGATTAAGTGCGGACATTGCATTAAAGGGGCTCCGTCGTCAAAATGTAAACAGAACGATGATTTTTGAAGTTGTTTGGAAGGTGATATCACACGGAATTTTCATATCTTTTTCAAAATGAAAGTTGCTGTTTGAATATTAATCATTGGACTTCACTAAGGAACAAACCAAACATTCATATCTTCTACGATTGCT
>REGL01000292.1:118749-131154 GCA_004194395.1 Aurelia aurita complex sp. Pacific
GGGGCTTAATAGAGAGGGGGTTTAATAGAGAGGGGGGGTTAATAGCTTTTACGGTTGTTAAAAACTCCTTACCATCATCTGTTTGTTCATCATCATCACAATCATCAATGCCATCAGCTGAATCCACATATTGTACAATTCCATCAACAATTTGCTCTTCACCTTGTTCACTCTCCTTTTCCACTGCAACCACCTTTTGATCCACATGCCTCTCATCCGCGGTATCAGCCTCAGCAACAATAGCAACATCCTCCTCCACATTAGTCTCTTCTTTACTAAGCTCCATAATTCTATTGTGCTCTTCGTTTCGCCTTTGCTTTCGTTTACTCTCTAATTTCCTCTCTGTTTTCTCGCGTTTCCCAGTATCAATTATAGCTTCGGCTATCTCAACATCGTCCGCTCTCTCTGAAGAGTCCTTTCTCTTGGCCATTTCTACAAGTTTCTTCTTCTCGGCTACTTTCTTATCACCTGGCTGTCTTTTCTCTCCTTGTTCTCTCCTAAAAACTCGCCCTGGCCTATCAGCTTGCTCTCTTTTCCCATCACTTTTCCCTCCGCTATCAGCTCGTCCTCGTTCGCCCTGGTCTCCCCAATCGTCTTGTAGTCTCCCATCGATTTTCCCTCTGCCATCAGCCCGTCCTCTTTCGCCAAGGTCTCCCCTGTCGCCTTGCATTCTTCCATCACTTTGCCTTCTGCTATCAGCTCGTCCTCGTTCGCCCTGGTCTCCCCTATCGCCTTGCACTCTTCCGTCACTTTGTCCTCTGCTGTCAGCCCGTCCTCTTTCACCATGGTCTCTCCTGTCGCCTTGCATTCTTCTATCCCTTCCCTCTGTGCTGCCAGCGCGTCCTTTCTTCACACCTTGCTCTCTCATATCTTCTGCCCCCCTGACCGACTTCTCCTCAAACTTCTTTCCATCTTCCATGTCAGCTTGCCTTGAAAGCTTTCTCTTGATTACCACGGGTGCAGGGGGTGCAGGGGGTGCAATGACAGGGGGTATGACAACAGGGGCCGCTGTCACAGGCTTTTCAGTTGAATCCGGCTCGACAGTAACGTCTTCAGCTTTTGCTTCCATTGAACTGCCTGCAGGGTTGTCTTCAGTTGAACTCCTGACAAGCTGAGTCTTTCTAATATTTTTAAGCTAACGAGGAAAAATATCAAAATTCAAACTCTAGTTGAATTTGGGCTGGGATACTTGAAAAACTGTATAAATCTGACCGCTCAGTCGATAGGTAACTAAATATTTCTTACCAAAAAACAAGCAATAATCATTTTGTATAATGTTAGAGATCTTGCTTGCAAAACAATTGCAGAAATCGTAGAGATACGAAGTTTCACCAAAAAACGAATAACAAGTATTGCGATGATTATCAAATCCAATATGATTTCCTGCCAGTTAAATTGAGACAACTCCATATTCAGACGATTACAAGTGAGACAAATCCGAGCAATGAATTAATCAGTGAAAGACTGCAGTAAAAACCCGCGTATAAGCACCTGGTGGTTTAAGAACCTACCGGCTGAAATTTTCAATTGTTTTATCAGAACCAATCCATTGTATTCATTGTTTAAGAACCCAGGCTGACTTGCAAAATAGTAGGTTCTTATACGCGGGTTTTTACTGTAGGCCATATTAAGCAATAATTATTGACATTTCGAAGGAATGACGCGCTTTATCATCAGAATACCAAACTTACACAAGCACAAGGCTAAACTTATACGAATTTATTGCTTTGAAAGCAAAACTTGCAGCAGGATAATATTGAAAGGTTTTATCAACTGAACGCAAAAATGCCGGTGAAACGCGGTTTGATTGGACAAACATTTTCTTCAAAAGTACAGTCTCATATTTTCTCTCCATTCTGTTTGGCAAGGACTCAAGTTAGATAAAAAAAATTATAAATTACAAAACCATACAAGATATGCGGCATTAGTCCAGTCCCTTACTACCTGCTGTCCCAAAAAACGCAACAGATTTAAAAAATTCTAAGGCAAACAGTTTCAAACTCCTTGTCAAATGACCATTTCTACTTAAATCTACCATGATTAAATTAAACTTTGATATTTCTATCAGTATTTTTGTCAACTTCGTTCTAGCGTTAAAAATCAATAAACTCCAAATTTGTTCGTAGGTCAAAACCAAAGCTTTCAGCATTTGAGCACAAGATAAAGGAAAATTATAAAGCATGATAATCCCTGCGAACATGCAAACATACAGGATTATTTTCATTGAACAGATAGACATTTTGACCAAGTGTTCTGTCAAACCATGGCCAACCTTTATTTCTGATGAGGGTTCGTTACTTTTTCTAAAAATTACTAGGCCATTATTTGAGTTACATTTTCAACTGCAGCGAGCACGAAGAGCGCCCTTCTTACTCACGAACCAGAAAGGAATCCCTTTGCTGCAATTTATTGATTAGATTTTTGTGTTTTTCGGACAGTAATGCTGTGAAATTGCAGATATTGTCATGCTTTAAATCTTCACGATCTTTTGCTAAATGCTGGCAACTCTAGTTTTGCCCAAACAGCAAACTTGAAGTTTGCTGATTTTTAACTTTACAACCAAGTTACCAAAAATATTGGAAAAGGTATTAATACTTAATCTAATCAATGCATATTTAAACACAAATATTCGCTTAAAAATGGGTTTAAAGCTGTTTGCCATGAATTTTTCAATCTGCTGGGACTTTTTTGGGACACCCGGTAGCTAAATTCGATTGCAGGTGAAGAAGGTAAAGTTGCGTTTTTCAGCGCCAAGCGCTGGGATCGCAGAAATAGAGCAGACCTAATCGAGTCCGCGACCCCTTGTCATGACGCTCAAGTGGCGGGGCTCTACCGGGTAGCGAACCCTGTCCATCTGACTGTTCTGGCTGCAAAGTCAGAGGATTACACCACTGCGCCACAACACCTTCTTCACGATAATTAATAAAAAACACACATTTACCTTTCTCTTCAGCTGTGTAACTTTTCTTTGCATCTCCCACATTTGCTCCATTACTTCTTCCTACGACAAGAATTGACATGAGATTATCATGTGAACAAATGGCCTGGACTTTGTCCAAACATGGGAACCACAAAGATAAGGCCAATTTGAATCTCCAAAATGTGTCTGGTGACAAAACATCCCTTGACCTTACTCTTGCACAAAAAATTATGTTCCTTTTTTTATTTTATTCATTTTCTTTTAACAATTACTTACCCAGGGCTACAATTCAGCTGAATTAACTGTTTTACAATGAACCCTGCAACTTAATAGCTTTTTACAATATAGTTATCTAAAGTTATATATTAACAATAAGAGTTTTTATTAACAACATTTGTTTTGAAGATGCCCTAGTGGGCGAAACAAGGCAGCACTGAAATAAAAAATAAAAAGCGCAAAAGACCAAATTAATGCTTGTTTTCTTCGAATGGTTAGGCCCTCTTCAACGGTACACTATATATACAATAGCAATATACTTATCAAAAGCTGAAATAGAAAAGAAAATGAAACCGAGCCTTCCTTAAATCTTTTGAATTATGGGCTTAGAGCTTCGCTTTATATGACTGGATGGATGGTAGGGGCTAATCTAATATCAGAATGGAGTTTGTTCTACCGGAGTTTGGATAGGGGCTAATCTAATACCAGAATGGAGTTTGTTTGTTCATCTATGATGTATTATTGTTTGATTGCTTACATGACCATAACCAATGAACCGATTTTCAAACACTTTGCTTTATTTGATTGCTTAAAGGCTAAATTGTATTTTAAGATGTTGGTTGTGGTTTCACCAGCTTTTGAAAATCGGTTCATCGGTTATGGGTTGTGGTTTTACCAGTTTTTGAAAATCGGTTCATCGGTTATGGACATATAAGGAATCAAACGATAAAACATTATTTTGGGACACCCGGTATATATCAGCTCTATGGATAGCAACTGATTTTTGACCAAGAGCTGTTCTCATTCGAGGTATTGCTAGATTGCACTTAGTATTTCGTAAGACCCGATTGTAAACATCAGATAATCAGGGGAAAATCTGACAAAGGTTGTCAGGTGCAAGTCCATTGAGGGACTTATATACTATGGCAGATGTTTCTCTATGGAATAGCCTATCAACTGAGAGCCATCCTAATCTTTGCAACGAAGGTGCAGCCGATGAATAAACAATTCTTGCAGCTCCAGCTAAAATAGATTTTTCGTGATTCACTTCTTTGCGAAAAAACTTTCTTTCATTTGCTAATTTGAAGTAAAAATGCAACTGCTACGAAACCAATGACGTTCATAAAATGTCAAATTGAGAGCATTGCTATATTACATTTTTAACATCCATAACGCGTAAAGAAAAAGCGTGCAGTTCTAACAGAACAAACACAGCTACTCGAGGCTAATGTCTAGAACAAGACGTAAATATCGAACAAGAAGAAGATTTAGAAATTACTTGCCTCGTTTGCCCCCTCTTGCTTCATTTGCTCGTGAAGATTATCAAGAAAGACTTCCTGTTTCGTCAATTCTTTTTCTATTGATCTGCAAAAAAGAACTGAATTCTCAAAGCTCTATCGGGTGTCCCAAAATGATGTATTATCGTTTGATTGCTTATATCCCCATAACCAATGAACCGATTTTCGAAAACCTTATTCTATCCGATTGCCGAAAGGCTAAATTGTATTTGAGGATTTTGGTTGTGGTTTAGGCCGATTTCTTCATGTCGAAAAGAAGATCGATAAAGCTGCTCAAATTCAAGCCTAGATAGCATGAAAAAGAAACGGCCTTCTTTGCCAGTCAACTATTTGAGGTGTGATGCAAAAGGCTGAACTTATATGTCGTTCATAGAATATAAGGCGTTCAGAAAAAATGAATTCAGTTAATACTGAGTTCAGAGAATACAAATACGAGTTCAGGATTTTGTATCACATCTAAAATGTTGACTGGAAAAATAGGCCGTTTCTTTCTCATGCCATCTACTAAGGCTTGAATTTGAGCAAATTTATCGATATTCTTTTCGACATGAAAAAGCCGTGGTAAAACCGCAACCAACATCTTCAAATACAATTTAGCCTTTAGGCAATCAAATAAAAACAAAGTTTTTGAAAATCGGTTCATTGGTGATGGACATCTAACCAATCAAACAATAATACATCATTTTGAGATACCCGGTAGATCAAAAAAATTCTCACACTGCTGTTGACATAAATATCCAGCAATAAGGGACGTAAAACTCAAAGGGCTCAAAAAAGGAAGTATACCACAAAGGAAGCTGAAGTGCTCAAATCTCCCAGGAAGGAAGAAGGGACAAAGAAAAAGAAACGGAAGAAGAGAAGAGAAGAAAAGGAAAGGAAGGGAAAAGGAAAGAGAGGAGAGAAAAGAAACGCGATAGAGTTACGCAGTATAGTGGGAAAGAAGAACAAAGTACGTAAGAAGAAACAAAGGTACTTAGCTTACTACCAGGAAGGAAACATTTTTTCGAGCCCTGAAACTTCTGAACTTCAGGCGTTTGAAAATCGTCGTACCTAAAGCACTTGATGGATTTGAATGAACGGGATTTGATTGATAGTGAAACGACTGCATTATTTTTGTGATTTTTTTCGTGTTTCAATGAANGAAAAAGGGCCTAAAATACTGGATCAAGCTGTGAGGAATGCTCGATGATGTCATTTTACACAGTTTCTGTTCAGTCCCGGGTGACCCAAAAAATCAACCAAGAAAATCTGTTACATGAAATGAAGCAATCGACCGAAATCAATGATTCAAAAGTTGTTTGGTAGACGAATAGCTAGGTTACATCGTTGATATTTTTGATATTCTTATCGACATGACAAATCGATCTCGTGTTTTGGATGACTTTGATGGGTTTTAGAAATGCCTGTTTTCAGTAAATTGTTATTTTCATCAATTTGCTGCCGGGTGTTCCAAACAAGTACTCCTCTTTAAAAAATCACCAAAAATTGATTATCAAACCTTTGATAGAATTTTCTTTTTGAATTGCTTTGTCAAAGACCTAAAACTATTCATAGATGATAAAATGTTTGCTTTTGATACAACGAGGTAGAACAATTACACGTTGAAAAACCTTATTTTGAGCTATAGTTTTTATGCAAAATACCCAATCTTGCCTAAGAGTTAAAATTTTGAGATTTGTTATCATCACTGAAGTCTCCAATGATAGTGCGCATTTCTTTGTGTCACATATGACCAAACTAGAAGCTTTACATGCACAAGGAAATTGATCTGGCAATCATCAGTGTTATTTTTGCAGTATGATTCAAAACCAGGTAGCTCTAAAAGAGCTAAATCTGCTAATGTTTAACCAATTACAAGATCAGCTATGTCTGGGAAAATAATTTGGCCCTTGATCTACTTGACAAAAAAAGAAAATAGAGGATCGATGGTCTCATCAAATTTGGGTGATTTTTGAAACGGGAGTACTTTTTTTTGGGACACCCTGTATGTCGATATGCCAAAAATAGTATGGATGTTGCTAGGAAATTCAGCCACCACAAAATGTTTGTGTCGCTTATTTCTATTGCTTGCTCTTTCATGCGCAAACGATTTTCTCGGCTCAATTTCTCTTGGGTCAATTACCTAGTGGGAGAAGCTCTCCTTCTAAGCAACGAACAACAAAGTCTGTCTTGCCATCCTTCGCACGAAAATAGATACAATTGAGAGACAGCCAAACCACAATCTTAGGAATTATCTAAAGACGCCTGTCGGTACATTTGTTGTTCCAGGAGCACCACGTTTTGGAACCAACTCTCTCTCTCGAGACAACAATTTTTTTAATTATGTTTAATAAATCAATTTTTTGAGATAGAAAGGAAAGGAGAAAGCGCTTACTTTGGAGAATTTGGAATCACTGGCAATTCTTTTGGTGTCACAGGCTCGACGTATCTACAGAGGGAAAACAGAGCAAAATAACTGGAATTCAACTAAGGACTCAATAACCATCACTATTACCTGACTGACGTTTCAAAAACGAGTCAATGCAGGAATTTCGCCAATCTCATTGGTTAATCACACATTTCCCGCGGTTTTCTCGCAGCCTTGTATTATACGATACAATGACGTGTTTTTGTCACCACAGCAACTGATTTAGGCCTGTGAGATTTACAATAAACTCAAGCGACGTAACAGTAACAACATGCATTGACTTAACGATTAAGTCAAAATTAGAAGCTATCAGGTAATAAAACTCATACTAACCGGTTTTGTAGTTGCAAAGGAAAATATAGATAGAAATCGAATTTAAAGAAATCGGTGTGACGTAAAATGAAATAATAATAGGATAGGTAAGCATAGCAAGTAAGGACAGGAGAGGAAGAGGAGGGCTTGGTTAGAATAATGCAAAAATATTTCAGTATTAAGATAAACAAAAATTGCTACAAACTATAGCGCAAAAGGAGATTGTCCTCCTTTTTCAACGGCCCAACATCTAGCCCTCTCCTACTAAATGGCCCAAAGCCGCTGAAAGTATGAAAATCGTATGTCGACGGCCCCTAAGCGTAAAAGGTGACTTACTTGACTATCTCCACATCAGGGAACAATTCATCAATGTGCGTCATAATAATGTAAAGTACGCCATGACTGATGTTCATCGTCGGACTAAACACTATACTGATATTCTGAATGTTCATCTTCGTATATGAACCCTGAGGTGAAAGCAAAAGGTATATATTAGCTATTCTTATATGACTGACGTTTCAAAAACGAGGCAACACAAGAATCCCGCCAATCCCATTGGCGAATCGCACAATTCCCGCGGTTCTTCCATAGCCTTGTATAATGCGATAAAAGGACGCGTTTTTGTCGCCACATCAACTGCTTTAGGCCTGTGATATCTACAATAAACTTAAGTGACATAACAGTAAAAAAGTGTACTTAGGTAGCTGCATACCTATATTGAGTTTTGAGTTTGAAAACCATTATTTAAAACACACTTACACTTAAACACTTAATTGTTTAAGTGTAAGTGTGTTTTAAATAATGGTTTTTAAACTCAAAACTCAATATAGGTATTAAGCTACCTAAGTACAATTTGTCGTATAACACACGGGATCTCGTCAAAGCATTGGCTCACAACGCCAGTGACCGAAAATAGTAAAAAAGTGCGTTTGACTAAACGATATAAGTCAAAATAACCTCTTCACCAAAAACTCACAATGCTCCTCCCGTAATCTGCACAATACAGAGACTGACTTGAGGTTACCAAAGAAAAAATCAGCAAATGGGCAGAAATGTTTTGCTTTCCGGGGAGCTAAGCTGTGGAATAGCCTTCCAGCTGAGTCAAAGAAGGCATCCTCCCTTAGTAATTTCAAAAGTTCTATTAAGGTTTAACTTTTCTTTCATTGTAAATATCGTATAATTATTGTAAATAGGTTTTTAGCTGTATGGTTTTTATAGTGTAGGTAAAATTTATTGTATATTGTAATTAAAACTTTTTTGTAGTTGAGGGTCCCTTGAAAATCAGCCTTTGCTGAAGGGCAACCCTCCTTAAATGAAATGAAAATAAGAAGCTATTAGGTAACAAAATTCATACTAACCGGTTTTGTATTTTTTCGGAAAAATATAAAGCTCGCAAGCTCGGGCTTTATATTTTCCTGTACAACACAAAACCGGTTAGTCTGCGCATAAGAACCGAACCATAGGTTTCAGATCTTAAAAAATATTCACGCAAACGGCATGATGTCACAGTGGCATTGAAAACACGGCAGACGATGCACTAGAAAGCACTGCTGTAATGTTTTGCGAGGCTCCAAGGGAAAACAAATGTTTTGATATTTCTATATTTACTTACCATAGGGCTCAAATCTTTAAAAAGGTCGGTGTAAAATTCTATTACGATTTCATTCGAATTAAATGGTTTTGAAGGAACTTAGCGTTTTTTGCTGTAAATCTGCCGTGGCAATTTATTAATATCTTGATTAGTTTCAAAATGGCGGCATTTATCAAATTTGAGGTTATGACGTCATCAAATTTCTAAATCATAAACCAGAAATGATACTGATTTCTGCTCTTCACCATATTGTAGGCCTTCATAAACTATGGTTTTCTTGGAAGTTATATGATTTTTCCTTCTTTGGTTTAGAAATTACGATAATTTAAATGTTTTTAAAATTTTTCCATCAATTTTTCAAAAATCATTAACTTGCCGCCATTTTAAGAAAAATCAAGACATCAAAAAATTTCCACGGCAGATTTACAGCAAAGTACCATAAGTTTCTTTCAAGCCATTCAATTCAAAGAAAAATGGAATAGAATTTTACACCCACCTTTTTAAAGATTTGAAAGATTGGAGCTCTATGGTTATTTACTTACCATTTTCATAACATGATCCAAATGAACAAACAACCAAGATAACATGGTGATGTTTGGTTTGGGAAGCTCTGCAAGTAGTTGCTTCATCTTGTCAACTTTTTCTGCTTCATCTCTGATACCTTGAAACGAGATCAATAAATTATTATTATCACTATCATTATTAGTTAGTTAAAAACCTTGGTATGTATTTGAATCAAAACTTGAAAATGGGTAAAGCATATTACGAAATTATGTAGTAAAGCATTCTACCAATTGTATAAACTGAAACGTATACGGAAGTTCCTTAGCAATGAGGCAATCCAAACTGTTGTTCATGCGTTCATCACTAGCAATTTGGATTACTGTAACTCTCTGATGTATGGTATGCCACAGCATCTTATTGACAGATTACAGCGTGTGCAAAATGCAGCTGCTCGTGTTGTGCTACTAATACCGAAATTTGACCATATAAGTAAAGCTTTATTTGATCTGCACTGGCTACCAGTCAAGCAACGTATATGGTTCAAAATTATGCTGCTCACCTTCAAAGGCACCTGTGTATCTTAGAGACATGGTGAGAAGATATATGCCTGAAAGAACTCTCAGATCGAGTAATGCGTTGCTGCTAAAAGTGCCTCGGTTTAAAAACAAAACATTAGGTGCTCGAACTTTTGCCTATGCTGCAGCTATTCTCTGGAACAGTCTTCCGTTGGAAATTCGTGTTATTGACAATATTGAACGTTTTAAATCTTCATCGAAGATTCATTTATTTAAATTAGCGTATGATATTTTGTAATAGGTTTTTATTTGTAAAGTGTGTAGAATATTGTATTATAGTTATGCACTTTAATCATATAATGATAATATTATAATCATTATTATCATTATTATTAGAACATTTCTATAGCGCCATTATCTACAATAAAATTATATTCAAAGGTACAATGTAAAGAAAATTTGGTACGAATAGTTACAAAATAGGTACAAAATGATACAAAATTACGAGTGTCCCTCGAATGCCATTTGAAACAAATGAGTCTTCAATCTCGACTTAAACTCTGCAATGTTATGTTAGTGGTTGTCTGTATCTCAATGGGTAGTGAGTTCCATAATCTGGTTCCAGCAATGCTGAAAGTCCTATCGCCCCAACTCTTTGTATTTGAGCGTGCTACATTCAAAATCCGGCTACCATTAGATCGCAAGGATCTACCAGGATTGTACATAGTAATCATATCCATCAAATATTCAGGGGCTTTACCCTGAAGAATCTTAAACACGGTAAGTAGGATCTGTACGTCATTGGTAACCAAGCAAATCATAAATGAGCAAAAACGAGCTGTACCTAACTTGAAAAACATGTTGTTGAGTAATACAGAAATATTTGAAAAAAGGATGTCTGAAAATGAAATCTGTATGTGGAGAAACTTGACTTGGAATATTTTTTGATTGTCGGCTGCGTGAGCCAGAAAGAAGTTCCCTTTTTCAAACGGTTATAGCACCAAGAGTACTCGACAGATTTGAATGATTTAAGTTTTTTGCCACTTTGCCTGCCATAAACCTGCCGTGAAACTCTTTCGATATCTTACCTAGTTTTAAAATGGCGGCATTTATTATATTTGATGTGACTTCATCAAATTTCTAAATCCGAAACCAGAAGAGGGACAGATTTTTGCTTTGCACTATATCGTAGACTTTCATAAACTATGGTTATCTTGACGATTGTATCATTTTCCATCGATCCGTTTAGGATTTATGACAATTTTAATTTTTTCAAAATTTTCCACGAATTCTTTCAAACAAACGCCGCCATTTTTGGGATGATTAAGATACACACAAATTTCCAAGGCAGATTTACAGGAAAGTAGCTTGAGCAATTCAATGAAAAATGTAAAGGTATTTTACACCAACCTTTTTAAAGATTTGAGCCATATGCTGCCCTGGCGTATTGTTCTGTAGCCTAAGAGTAGACCCATTATCCTAAAGAATAAAGGGTCTACGAAATAAAGAGATAAAGCTTGCTATGGCTGCCCAATTAATTATGTTAATCCTCCATTCAAATGATATATGAAACCCGTCGAAACAAAGGCTGCATAAATTAAGTTCTAGAAATCTGGAACTGCAGTAGCAAGCTTTCGCTCATTAATTCGTAGGCCCTTTCTCCAGTTGGATAATGGGTCTACACGTAAGGTAATTGTTCTGTGATAGAGATTCCTTTCGATTTCATCAAGCATTTCAGGCCCTTTTCAGCCATTTTGCAACAAAGAATTTTTTTAAAGCTGAATTTAACTGTGCTTCTATTGCTCATAAAACGTGAGAGAAGTGATGATTTCTGGAACTATGCTTTAGGTTCCGTTTACATGAGAAAGTCAAACCGGTCTGAAATTTCACACCGGTGTGAATATCGGCCAGACAGCTTATTTCTCATTGCATTCAAAGGAAATTTCCCCCTGGTCTGAGACCTGTGTTGTTGTTCATTCATGTATTGAGCGCCAAGTAAAACAATAAGCCATTGTGAACTTTGAACGCGATACACTGCATCTCACACCAATTTGAAATTTTTTTGCCCTCACATGGTGTTCTCAAACCGGGGTGACATTTCAGATCGATTGGAACTGGCGAGTTGAGTTTCATCCCGGTTTGAGTTAGCAATTGCATTTTCCATGTAAACACTGTAAGTACTTTTACCAAACACCAAGTCCAGCTCAGATTGGGGTAAAATTTCAAACCGGGTTGAGTTTCTCATGTAAACGGACCCTCAGTCTGTCTACTACCATGCGATTTTCGATTCAATCAAATTTTTTTTTATATATTCAATATAAAAATTTACAACAAAAGTTACCTAAACACTACCTACAATCTACTATACCACACTACAAGGACGGGGACCAGGAGGAGCAAAATGTCATGTCTACCCCCTGGAATTAATATAAACTTAAATACAACTAATACAAACTACTATACATACGCTACAACTAAAACAGATAGAAATGTTAATTATAAAAACATTTTACAAATAAATATTTGAGCCGGTTTCACATTAGATGTCAGGCCAAAATATAATGGTGAATAATCGGAACGCCGGCCGAGGAAGCAACAACGACAACAACCGTCCCCGTCACTGCTCCCCACCCAAGGTCCCC
>REGL01000292.1:139699-152293 GCA_004194395.1 Aurelia aurita complex sp. Pacific
TATGATGCTTTGGACCTGGTGGAAGATCTTGCTCCTCCTCTTGGTCGCCACTGTACCCATAAGCAGCTCCAGCGCCGCGGTCTTCCGACATTTTCAACTCCTACACTTCTTCGACTTCGTTCGCCATTTTGGAAAGACTGAAAAAGAAGGCGTCACTTCAGATCGAGGCTCAAGAATGTGACGTCACTAAGAGCCCAACCCACCCTGTTGCTCAAAATTATTCTTTTAGGAATTGTTTTTATGCAGATTTTACAAGAAAATAGCATGAGTTGCTTTTGTTGACACCTGAATTGAAAGCGATTTGCTATTGCGGACAAAGGAAATTCCCTCAACCAGTAATTCAAACCCCTTCAAAACAAACGAAGCCGCAAAAGTGTCTCTGCAACCCAGGTAGCTAGCGCACTTCTTGTGCATTCCAGAAATTGTTTTTAAGAGCAGACATGAGCATATATCGAAAGAAGAAGAATACATCTAATTTGCCTCGGGCATTTTATTTGTTTGGTTCAGAAGCTGAGCAGTAAATATTTTAATAACACGCAAAAACATAAGAGAATTGAATCGCCTCCCGATCGGCTTTTGAACCAGATAAGTAAAATTTCCCAGGTAGATGTGTAGATATATCCTTCTTCTTTTGATCTCTATGCTCAGATTTGCCCTTAAAAACAACTTCTGGAATGCACAACAAGCGAGCTAGCTACTTGGGTTTCGGAGAAACTGTTGCGACTTTGTTTGTTTGAATTACTGGTTGAGAAACTTTCCTTTGTCTGCGATCGCAAATCGTTTTTGAATTCAGGTGTCAAAAAAAGAAACTCATGCTACAAAAGGAACTCGTGCTATTGTCTTACAAAAATCTGTCCTTGTTTGGGCAAATGAAAATTGTAATATCTATATGTTGGAATAGATGTTTTTCGGTGGCAGTGATTCTCTACAACATTCTCACATGTATGGGAATAGATGTTTTTTGGTGGTAGTGATTTTCTATAACATTCTCACATCTATGGGAATAGTTTTTCGGCAGTAGAGTGCCGGCGGCCCAGGGGGGTACTCCCTAACTTTCAATACGGGGGTCCATGCCACTATTTCTTTGCTGACCCCCAAATATTAAGCCTGATGTCTTGGGGCTTAATATTGAGTCTATCGTTTTGGAGACCCCAAATATTGTTATTTATCTCTGGGGTCCCTGAAATGTTTTTGAATGATTTCAATTTGAGCTTCTCGATCTTTCTCAGTTTTTGAATAATACCAAGACGTTTATTTCATGATTTGCAACTTCAGGGTCGAATGGCACGATTCTTCCTTTCTTCAGATTTGTGGACCCCAAATATTGAATTTTTGTCCATGTTGTTATTCACAGACCCCAAATATTGATTGAACATAAAATTTCGGACCCCAAATATTGGCATGGACCCCCCCCGTACTGAAAGTCAATGAGTACCCCCCTGGGGCTGGCGGTGGTAATCAGACGCTTAAGAAAACTAAATGTTTTCATAAGAAACTTTAATCAAAGACAAAAACCAAAAGTACCATGTGAATGGACATAAATTTGGACATATTTTCCGGGGATGTTATTTTTCTTTACTTTGCTTATTTGACAACGCTGTTTTTGAGATGTTTTGGTAAGGCAGTAGATAAAATCATCAGTTTTTTAGTTTACAAGTATATGTTCAAATAAGAAACTTTTTTATTGGTAAGTTGTTGGTATGTTTTTTAGCTCCAAATGTAAGATGCAAATCTTCAGCCGATGTCCTGTTACCACAGGGTCCTTCAGCCACCCCAGGAGTTCAATTCTTTGTGGTACAGGTGCCCCCAGCAGACGAGCGTCCTGGTTATGACCGGTTAAAATTAGATCTGACCAGTTTCTCTTTGATATTTTTGTGTCCCTTTAAAGCAACAACAAGTTGTTTGGTCCATATTCGTTTGAATATGTCATCGTTCTGAATTGACTGCCAGTTATTTTTTATATTTTGCCAATTTCTATTGCCCATTTTATCTTCTGCCTTATCAGAACTCTAAACAGTTTCCTTACTATGAGATACACCACACGTACTTTCTTATAAGAAACTGCTTAGACTCAGACTCTCAGATAACCAAAAAACTCCAGCATGTTTTTTCTCACTTGTTTCCTGTATCATATGTCTAATCATTCAAAGCTTCGAAAGGCATTATTTTGAAATATTCAGGAGGGCACAGAAGCCCAAATTCTTATTTTTTTTTTGTAAAAATTACGTGTACCCCTGTCCCATAATTTTGTTATAAATCACAACACCCTGTCGCATAATGTTTATCAGAAAAGGACAACGTGACAACCTGTCCGATAATTTTTACCACACAAGGAAGAGACTATTTGTAGGTATTTCGGACGCTGCAGAGGAATTGAATTGAATTGTTTAATGATCAATCAATACAGAGTGGCCTACGGCAAAAAGAACAACATTGGAATGATACGTGACAGAGCGGCAGCTCACATTGAGCACAAGTTGATCCCAGCGATCGTGGTGCAATGATGGCTACAGGATATTTGTTTCTCATTTCTTCATTCATTGTTGTTTTAGATGGCTCCGTTTCAACCGATGTTTTCACTTCGATGGTCGGATTAGAATCGCTGGCGTTGACGGAAAAGGGCCTAGCCTTCGCGCTTCATAAATATCTGGAGACAGAGCAAAGCCGATTGAGAACTTTGAAACAACTTCTTCATCGTGCTGAAACATCAGTGCAACAAGTTAATAAAACAAGTGCAGGAGAATTTGTAGGCAATCCAATTAATTCATATTTGATGCTGAAAAGGTTCTGGATGGATTGGAAAAATATGGAGGAATTGGTGACGAAAGATTTCTCTGAGGGTAAGAATATTCTAGACCAGCGGACCCGGACCATAGACTTAAACCTTTACTTCAAAGTTTGTCTGGGCCCTCTAAAGCCTGCTAATTGCTACTTACTTCATGTCGAAGTAATTTTGCGAGAAATTATCCAGGATTTTGTCTTAGGCTATCAGTTGACGGCAACATGTTCTAGATCTTTCGGTTTCAATTCAAAGCGGTTTATTTTGGATATTGCAAATGATTATTTAACCGCAATCAAATGTTCAACTGAAATGAAGGAGTCGTAATATAATATCGATGTTACATTTAGTTTTCAAGGTCAAATTGTGGTGATCAACATAAGACTTTACTTCAAAGTTTTCTTCAGATACAAATCGAATTACGGTTCATCAAAATTTTATGGATTTTCGAGTTGACAATTTTGTCCATTGATTATACTAAGAAGTAGGAATCTGTCAGTCGATGGGATTTGTAAATTAGTTGGCCCTGCAAAGCCTAGAAACTGTAATTGATGACATAAATTCGAGGCTTCTCAGTCGTGAATTATCATGAAGATTTAGATAATGTTGGTCAGATCAGATATGCTTAAAAAAGGGTGATTCAAAGTCGGTAGGAACCAGGGATATGTGATAAAATCAGCTTTTTGTAGAGAAAATTCTTCATAAATTCATGCAAAGTAATTTTAACAATGGTATGTTTACGAAGCAAACAGGGTTTCATTTATATTTGCAAATATCTGTGTCGTGCTTGTAAAAGTTATTTGCATAATCTCTAAGGATCTGGTGCATGGGTGTATATGTGCTACACCCTGTCAGCAGTTCTGCATTTCCCCCAACTGGGGAGAATTGGGAGGTCTTGTCTTGTCTTTGACAGAAACTCTACCATGGAAATTTGAGGCTATAAGAAATCACAAGGTTAATTTGTTTTACTCAAAATAAAATACCTTTGTCCCAAATTACCCCAGTTTACCAATTGCCTTTTCATAAAATGATCTAAAAACTCTTGCCACACTTTTAAAGATAATCTTAAATTTTTTCATTGTTTAAAGCATAGTAACAAATGTTAATCAGGAAATTCCAGCTGTTCTGTAACCCAGAAAGTTCATGACAAACTGCACACCTTGCTCAGGGCTTTAACACTGGGCAGGGATGCTGTGGATATTTGGTTTAGAAAAGAATTTCCTGTTGTGAGGCTGTCTTTATGAGCTGATATTTCAAATAAGAATTCCTTTGGTTTACTTTTGATCTGGTCAATTCTGCATGAAAACTGAAGGGATAGAGAGGAACTAGTTTTCAAGGAATTTTATGGTTAGTGGAGTATTGAGCAACCTTAATTTCATTATCTGATGTTAATTGCCCATCTGTATGTGGCACCATTAAGACCCTGCCCCTACTTTCCTATGGGGAGTGGCATAATTATCCTTTCAACTATTCTAATTATTTTACTTAGAGTCCAGAATGTACTCTTTCATGGCCCTCCTTGATTTGCTAGAACATCAAGCCCAATGATAATGGTTATTTCAGTGTTAAAATTGTGTACATTCTTTACATTTCAAACAACAAATTCTTCAAAATTGCAATACTTCATTTTGGTCCTATTATTTTGAATTTAATTTTGAGTCATTTGGTTATTTGTATAAAGTAATAAAGTCACTGAGGTTTTCCTTTTTCTAATGAAAAGAACCATATTCCATGTTTCAAATTCTACTGACACACAGTGATCCAGAATGGCAAAATAATGTAATAAATGCCGAAAAATGAAAATTCTCAAAATCAATCACGCTGTAGCTCATTTGAAAGAGCAATGATTGGCAGTCAAAATAAAAAAGGAATTATTAAAATCGGACCTATGAGAGCCAAGAAACAGATTTTTAAAGTTTCAAGAAATCACAAGTTTACAAATTTCATATCGAGAAGACAATTAACACTTGATTTAGGCTAACTTCAAAATTCAATTTCTCTGCTCAAACAGCTCCGACTCTTGAAATTATTTTTTTATTTTGATTGTATACATCTCAGCATTATGTGTCTTTCATTTCATCGAAAATGAGTGGAAACTTTTCGCGAATTTTGCGAATTACTACAAGTACCATATTTGAGGATAAAAACCGATATTTGGGTAGAAACAGTTGAAAATCTAAAAGACGGGGTCAAACGGTGTCTTAGCAAAAAATATTACAATTAACTAGAACATGTTTCGAGTGCGTGTGCCAAAGGTTATCTTTGGGAACCTTCTGCAAAAAATTCTATGGCCGTTTTAGAATGTGTGGTCATTTCTTGAAAATGACATGTGGTCGTTACTGAAACCAGTGTTGTTTTACATTAACTGAATTGATATTCTAGATAACGCCCTAAACTCATTTCAAATTAAAGACAAGTCATTCAGCTGAATTCTTGAAACTAGGATGAATTGAAGAAACTAAAAATCAAAATACAGTAACGTATAGTGGATTGAAGAACCAGGAACTCTACTCTTTGTGACGTCTGGTTTCAATACTGCATCAAATCATATCAAATTCAGTTCAGAGGCATAACATTCTTTCTTATCACAGTTATAAATACAAAGACTTCTCCAATGCTTCTTCTTGAGTTTTAGTATCATAATTCATCTCATTGACTTTTGCAGTAGTTTGTAGAATATGGCTCGCTTTTGCTACATTCTGGGCAGATGTTATGAGCATTCTGACAAAACGTCATGGATGTCATGTTGCACAAACGTTTGTCTTGCTCTGAATCCTGGGTCAATTTGGAAGCTGTGAAAATGTTTGTTCCAGGCATTAGGACTGCTTTCAAACCATACACCTATCGGATAGCCTTTTTTGAGAATTCAAGCAGCTCCCAGTTATGGGCAAGCATCTGGTGTATAGTAAGGAAATCTATTCTCTTCCGAGTGGAAATGTATTGCTAAGTGCAGCATCATATCAAAGGTGAAAAGCTTCAGTCTATCAACGTTAACAGTCTTAGTGGTGTCTCTGGTGTCTGTAGTCTCGGAAACTGCGAGGCAGGCACCACAGAATCGCAAAATTTGCCCTGTCCTCATAACTATCAAATCAATCTGATCAATAACCATTTGTTCTCGTTCTGAAGAAAGTACGGCCAAAATCAGTCAACTACAACTATGACATTAAAGTTCAAGAGGAACCATTAGGTCTAGTCTAACAGTGAAAAGAAAGAACGTGGTGCTTCGGAATTGAATTTGACATGATTAATACAGTGTCGGATTCAGACATCACAAGGAGTAGAGTTCCTGGTTCTTCAGTCCACTATACGTTAATGTATTTTGATTTTTAGTTTCTTCAATTCATCCTAGTTTCAAGAATTCAGCTGAATGACTTGTCTTTAATTTGAAATGAGTTTAGGGCATTATCTAGAATATCAATTCAGTTAATGTAAAGCAACACTGGTTTCAGTAACGATCACATGTCATTTTCAAGAAATGACCACACATTCTAAAACGGCCATATATTTTATTGCAGAAGGTTCCCAAAGATAACCGTTCGCACACGCACTCGAGACATCTTCTAGTTAATTGTAATATTTTTTGCTAGACACCGTTGGACCCCGTGTTTTAGATTTTCAATTGTTTCTACCTAAATATCGGTTTTTATCCTCAAATATGGTACTTGTAGTAATTCGCAAAATTCGCGAAAATTTTCCACTCGTTTTCGATGCAATGGAAGACAAATAATGCTGAGATGTATACAATCAAACCAAAAAATTATTTCAAGAATCGGAGCTGTTTGAGCAGAGAAATTGAATTTTGAAGTTAGCCTAAATCAAGTGTTAATTGTCTTCTCGATATGAAATTTGTAAACTTGTGATTTCTTGAAACTTTAAAAATCTGTTTCTTGGCCCTCATAGGTCCGATTTTAATAATTCCTTTTTTATTTTGACTGCCAATCATTGCTCTTTCAAATGAGCTACAGCGTGATTAATTTTGAGAATTTTCATTTTTCGGTATTTATTACACTTGCTGGATCACTGTGTGACAGGTAACAGGCAATTGTTTTGGTCTTGTGGTCTTTATCAAATAAGCTGAGAAGTTATACTCCACATTAGATATGTATAGCTGTTCTGATATGCCTGTCTTCAATTTCTGGAAGTTTTTATTCAGTGATATTTTGATGTTTTGCAGTGCAACTTTCAGACAGTGTTTGATGCATTTTATCAATAGCCAGAGCATCCTGTTTTGTATTTTCACTTATTATCATGCCAAAAATTTGTTGTTCCTTGTACAAAACAGTAACTGCAAAGCTCAGCAACGATGTGGCCATCACTGTAGCCACACTACTTCTAAGGTAGAAGTAATTTAAAGTGTACAAGTAGGATATTGTACTGCTACCTGAGTTTTGTACTGCTGAAGTTTTGTTTCTTGTACTGCTAAAGTACTGCAAATTGGAGCTAATTAGCATATTTTGCTTAAAAATGACTGCAGGGGTAAGGTTTTCCTCTATTGGAGAACTGCTAAACAATTGAAATGTATAGCCATAATACTGCTTTGTCTCATAGTTTCGTACAGGTTTTGAATGACAGTTATCATAAACTTCTCATTTCTTTTATGGCTCCACAACTTGAGGGCATCAGTGGTTCACCCACAAGATTAAGTCATAGTCTTTCTGCAGTAATTTGAGAAAATATGTAACAGCTGTTGATTGCTACTGTCATCATTTTGTTGCAAGAAAACGAAAGAATTTAATCAGAATGATTCATGGATGACTTTAGAAATAATAAAGAGACATCACCCCATGTCAAGAGACTCTGGCTACCACCCCTAAAGGTTAAGGTGGTTTTATAGGGAATTCAATATCATGGTTTGAATTACATAGATTTTAGTAAATATATGGATTACTGTGATTTCAATTCCACTTGTGAATTAAAACTTAAACCACCTTTGGTAGATCTGACCCCTTGTGTGCAGGGATGCATGTTTTACAATATAGTTCATGAAAGATCAGTTGATGAAAGATTGTTGATTGATCAGTTAGCATATATATCTGCACTTCATCCCAACCATGGTTGACAATTGATCAAAAATATGTTTCTTTGTCAATCTAAACATAGTGGTGCTGATTGGTCATTGACCTACATTTTGGACAGATCAGAAATTCCTATCTGTAAGGCCATGTTTAGCAGTGTGGCCATACTTTTTATAGCCAACGTTCAGACTCTTTTATTGTTTAGTAGTTCTCCAACATTAATTTAACAGTATGTTTTACCAAATTATGCTAATTAGCTCCAATTCGCAGTAAGCAGTACAAAGAATTAACAGACTGTTTTGTATGGGATGCTCATATGAATTGTTTTCTGATGCACCTGTGTCAGTTTCCGTCCCACTGCTATGCAGCCAAAAAATCAGTTTCGTTTCTTTATGGCCATAAAGAAAGTCAATTACAGTATAGTCTGTAACTAAACTGGAAATGTGAATTCATTTAAATTCTTTTGATTACAGAAATGATCATCAAAGGTGATATCTTTCAAACCCAGCTTTTAACATTTTTTTACCAGGCCTTTTCGTTTGACGCGTGCGATCACACACGCACACGTTGGCACGCACACGTTGGCACACACGCAAATTGAATCTCGAGTGCTTTTCATCGCAAGCGCAAAGTGTTATTTTGCTTAAGTAAAGTGGTACTTTGATGTTCAACACAGCCAATGTCAAAGCATGGTGCTTCAATAGACCATATGATTACTGACAAATCCTATAACACTTTCGACAAAGTCCCAAGTGGCAATTCCCACAATATGAAATAATTGTGACACTTGGTGCTCATAGAGCAAAGGTGATTGTTGTTACCGATACCGATGTTCATGAAGAAAATGAACCGAGCAGACAACAGATTTGTCCTGCTGACATTGATAGTTTGGAAGAATCGGACACTAGACGAGTGAGTCTGAGTTTACCGAGGAAGAAACTGCTGAGTATAGTCCTGTAAAACAAGAACTTCAGTGACACATAAACACATGAACAATGATATTCATTTTATCGGTAGTGTGATTATCTTTATCAGTAACGGGAGACTTAAGACCTATTTTTGTGTCACTTCTTAAATACCGTCTTGAATAACTACGTGTGCAAATCGCACACACAAATAAATTTGCCTGTGTGTTTTGCTGCACACATGTTGTTTTATTCCCGAAAAGGACTGTTTTTACACAAGAAAACATTATTTGTTTTCTCTTTTTCAGATGTAATGTCAAGTATAGAGAATGCAAGACCACTGTTTCCCTCATTTGATGATTTCAAAGGAGCAATGACTGCAATATTTAGGTTACAAGACACCTATCATTTGGAGGCAGACAGCCTCTCTGACGGAATTGTTCCAGGGGCAAGGAAATCAGCTGCACTGTCTATCAATGACATGTATGAGCTTGGCAGACATGCTTATGATATCAAGGATTGGTTTCATACCAGAGGATGGATGGAAGCTTGTTTGAAGAAAATGGGAGCAAATGCGTCCAAAGATGGTATTACGAGATTTGATGTGTTGGATCATCTAGCATTTGCAGAGTACCACGTAAGTACCCAATTTTTTCATTGCAAGCACCCAATTTCTCAGCTCCAAGAAGTTTGCAGCTGAGAGGTGTACTCAGTAAAATTTCTTGAAATACCTTTTGGAAATCCTCTTAATTTAGAAAAATTTCCCCTCAAAATCACTAAAAATCCTTGTTGTTTTCAAAAATCTCACTGGTTATTTTGGAAGAGTTATACACCCCTCAATAGAAAATTATGGAGAAGATAGGCATCAAGGGGTATTTGACCAACATGCATTCTACTCTGTTGGTATCAACAATGATTCTATCATAATTCAATCATCAAACGCAATGCATCTTGCTCAAATGCCCCTTGATGCCATCTTTTCATCGTCTATTACAGCCCTTTTCAAGCTGGTCATTTCTGAAAGAATTCATCAATGCATTCTGATAGCATTTCTGATTCTGATGGAGGTGGAAACAGCTGCACAAAATGGCAAGTTTCGCGAAAGTTGAGGAATGCATAAGGGGTTAGTTTCGTACCTTGTTGCTTTAGCTAGATCCTTCAGAGCTGCATTAAATTCAAAAATTTTATTTGAAACTGGGTTTACTCATTTATGCTTTTCAAACTCTTTGTCTTTTGCAGAGAGGAAATGTCAGGCGTGCATTGTGGGCAACTCAAGAGATGAATAAACTAAGTAAGGCTTTCAATAGTATAGGGTGCTTCCCCGTGGGGGGGGGGGTACTTTCACATATTTTGGGTACGGGGACGTGCCATCGGGAAGGGTATCGATATTCGCGGTTTTGTTTTTAGGAACGGTATCGGTTTTCACGATTTTGGTGTTTTAAGGAACGGTATCGATTTTCACAATTTTGGTTTAAGTATAAGATCGGATATACATTTTCGGAAAATTGGTGTAAGGTCGGGTGTACTTTTTCGGAAAATTTGTATAAGGTCGGGTATGCTTTTTCGGAAAATTGGTATAAGGAACGGGTAAGTTTTTGAAGCTTCGATGGCACGTCCCCTACCAAAACCTGGTCAAGTACCCCCCGGGCCCGGGGGGGGGGTGCTTCAAAATGACTCTGCTTTCCGGAGAGCGGAGTTGCATTAAAGTGATATCTTTTACGTTGAGCCCAGATCCCGTAGAATTGATTCTGGCAGTGTTGTTGACAGTTTAGATATATACTTCCACAACATTGTAAATTCTATTTGGATGCTTGTTATCATACCTAGATCTTTGAGAAATTTTGACCTCATCCTTGGTGTACCAGCAACAGATATAACTTCAGAAGAAAGGACAATTCCTTTCATTGAACTTCACTTCTCTCCAATAACAACTTGACAAATGCAGATTCAGCTTGTCTTATTTTCAGAAAGATTTAATTAAATTTTTAGAAGCTAACTTAGAGAATGGATCGTTACGTGAGTGCCTAACCCTAACCCTAACCCTAACCCAGGGGGGGGGGGTGCATGACTTGTGGATGGACGGGGGTCTGCCGCCCGGTGTTCAGAAAGCTACCCTCTTCTAATTACCGAAACTTGCATTAGTACCCACCTTTATGACGAATGTTGGCGGTAAGCTGCCAATTTTTTTTAACCATTTTATGCAAATTTCAGCGAAACCCCACCCATGTTTATGGAAAATCTACCGAAAAGGACCCTTGTTCAGATAATTTTGTGCCCAAAACAGGGAATGAAAAAATATTTCCATTCCTGCGACCAGAGAAAGATCATGCCTAAATTTCCTGCAAAAACACAAAAGTGAAAATATTGAGCTTTCTTAAAGAGATGTCATGTTCCAACGACAGGCAATAGACGTCTGACTGGTTTTTCAGTAAATGCGAATGAAACATGGTGGACGTAAATCCTAGGAAGTTTGGAGCCGATTAGGTTGGAAAAGCATGAACGAAATCATGTATGATTTCTAAAAGGCACAAACAAAAATTAAGTTCTACACCTCTCTTATATTTGCCGTTTACAATATTCATAAAAACTGTGCATGAGATACAATCTATGTTTGGTAACTGCTTGATTTTATAAGCTATTTTATTTCGAGAAATGAGAAAACAGAGCTCGATACACGAAGCAAGATTTTGAGAAATTTCCTGCAGGACATATGATTGAAAATTCCCTGCGACCGTCCGGCCGCATGGTCGGGTGGGTTTTCATGCCCTGGCCCAAAACCCACCTATATGGGCGGCAGATGTTATGTACCTCCTGCGTCCTAAGAATGTGAGATTTAGGAAATATTTTGCACAAAATATCCTTTGTCTTGTCGCAATTGCTTTGTTTTTCTCCTGGGAAAATGAAATAATATTCTTCATTCATTTTAAACGCGGTAACCCCGTCGACGAAGGTCGCTTTTCAGGGGGCCGTGACAAAAATCTACAATTTAAAATTTACGAGTTAATCTACAAATCTACAAGCGGAAATAAATAATCTACTTACAGAACTAAAGTAAAATTAAAATTAATTCATTGCAATCTAACCGAAAGTGGCAGGACACAATCAGACCGTACCAAAACGGATCAGACCCCACGCCAACCGGGAAATGCCACACTTCCATGCGGCACCTCATGGCAGGCAATGAATCCGACCGACCCCAGTCCAATCCAGCTGCATCCCACCACCTATGATGATGCTTTAAAGTTGATGTTTGAAAGCATATAAAGAGGGCGCTTGCTTAACCTCAGGTTCAAGGCTGTTCCACAGAGGCTGTTCTTGTTCCTCACAAAATGGAAATTTAAAGATCGGTAACAGGATGACGTTTTGATGATTTTATGAATAGTCTCATTGACTCAAACACATTTCGTTCTTCTCAAAAGTCAAGGATCAAATGCTTTTAAAAGAAACTGTACAGGGTGTCCCAAAAAAGTTGTGCCCCGTTTGTCTGAAGATTGTGATAAAACGGCAAAAGATTTTCGCCAAACTTTTGCATGGTGGTGCTCTTTAGATGTTCAATTAAAGTTTGCCACCATCCCCATGAAAATCCGTTGAAAAATGATGGAGCTACGACCTTCAGGAGACCAAATTTGCCCGATCACTGAAACCAGCGGTCGGCCATTTTGTCTTACTATTTTGCAGCGATAAATAGCTTCATGGATTGAAAATGAAACAGCAGCCTCCAATGTCATAGCTCTCGTGAAAATTCCGATAATCCTCGGAGAGTTCCACTATTTCTGACCTCACAACAATTATTTCTTACCTCACGTGAAGATACTTATCACTGCAAAATAGTAAGACAAAATGGCCGACCGCTGGTTTCAGTCACCAGGCAAATTTGGTCTTCTGAAGGTCATAC
>REGL01000292.1:162533-178298 GCA_004194395.1 Aurelia aurita complex sp. Pacific
AAACGCATCAGACCTGAAATTGAAAAAGTTGTTTCTTATATGCGGGACACTACTGTAGCTAATGGAGATTTTGCACAGAGAATGTGCTCCAAAGTATCTGCGACAATCTTGGTGATCGAAGCTTTGGTGGAGGATTTGCTCTATTTTAATCTTGCAAAACCTTGCTTATAAATTGAAGCATTTTTTGCAAAAATTAAGAACTTCGTCTTTTTGATCAAATTTCTATTCTCATAGTGCCTGGATAAAATACCACACTGATCCTACCATTTGGAAAATAAAACTGAAGACAGAAGATGCATCTGGCCTCACTTTGGACACAGCAGAAGAGTTACAAGTAGCAAACTATGGAATTGGTGGTCATTACGAACCTCATTTTGATTTTGCGAGGGTGAGGAAACAAACATAGAATTTCCTTCCAATTTTGAGATATGGGTTCATGTTGACAGTTTTTGTGATGAGTGTCAAACCGAACCTCGTATACCAAGTGACAACGAAGGTTTTCCGTAAACTGCAACGCCTACATTGACCCTGGAGCCTGTTGGGCTATTCTGCAATTTGATTGTGATCTGTTGAGGTCTAGCCTCCTATTAACAACAACAGATGCCCTTGGGAACGAGGTTGTATCAAACCTGGCGTCTACTCCATTGTGCCATATGTAATCTTGCTGTACCAAAAGTAAGAACAGCTTATGGAAAAAGTCCTTTGCGTTTCGTGGAGGCCACGCATGGAATAAACTCAATTTAGAAATGAAATTACCGTAAAGCTTTATTAAGCCCCCAGGGAGCTTATTTGATTTCGGACACTCTGGAGGGGGGCTTAAAAGAGAGGGGGGCTTATTAGAGAGGGGAGAGCTTATTCACAAAGTCAAATGATGAGGATAGATATGATAGCTCTTTAGTTCTTGCAGACCATATTTTGCGGATTCAACACATACAGTTTTGCGAGTCAAATACATGAATTCGACACAGTTTTATCTCAAACCATGTAAAAATTAACATGCAAACTTATTTAGCTTTATAAATGGAAAATCTTTGGTAACCTCTGGAATTTTAGATAAGTGGGGGGGGGGGCTTAATAGAGAAGGGGCTTATTTAGAAATTTGGCTCAGAGGGGAGGGGCTTATTAGAGAGGAGGCTTAATAGAGAGGGAGACTTAATAGAGCTTTTACAGTAACCCCATCGATTCAGTCACTGAAAACGAAACTAAAGCTTTGAATTGAGAAAATTCATTCAGGGAAAGTTGATCTTCATCGCAACCATAATTTTTCTTATTCTAGTTTATATAGTTATTTACTTCGAAAGTTGTGAATTGGTTTATATTCAGAAGTGTTTAGACTTATTATCATATGTTTTCTTTTTTGCTGGGACGATTTGAAAATAGACTTGTTCCAAATCTTGTTCGTTATCTTATTTGGGCCAACTCAGTTAGGAATGAGCTGCGACTTGCTTCGCTTGCTCCACTTTCGCTGCTCATTGCCGACCGAGGAGGCCTGAATAAGATAAGGAACGAGATTTTGGGTAAGTCTAATCAAGGGTGTTAGGACACGAACGTGTTGATTACATATTTATTTACCTTGTTTTGATCCTTGTCTTGATTTCTTGTCTTCTTTGCTTCTCTGTTTCGTCTTCAACTGGTGTGTGCAATTGAACGGTTTATTAGGCCCAAATGCCTCGTGTTATTTGAATATATCTTCCTCGTATTCCTGTGTCTTAGCGTGCATTCGCAGAAGAAAGGTTATGGCTTTGTGGTTTGAAGCATCTCTTCTGCGAGGGCGCACTAAGACACAGGAATACAAGGAAGATATATTCAAATAACACGAGGCATTTAGGCCTAATAAACCCACGTTCAGTTGCACACACCAGTTGAAGACGAAACAGAGAAGCAAAGAAGACAAGAAATCAAGACAAGGATCAAAACAAGGTAAATAAACATGTAATCAACACGTTCATGTCCTAACACCCTTGGTATAATTTGAAAGCCGTTGTTTAACATATTTCTAAACTGAGTTGTTTCATAGGGTAGCTTTGTTTAAAAGATGAAAAACTGAAAAAAGATCTCTGTTTGCGACAGCCAGTGTACAAAGTAGCTCGTAGCAAGTTTGATCAAATTTTAGGACCAATATCGAAATTTGAATCCTTTTAACTTTTGCTGAGAACACTGTCTAAAATCTATTTTTGAATTTGATTTTTTAGGAGGAAGAAGACAAATTTTCTGATCTTGGTACAGGAAACCGAATTGCTACCATGCTGTACTACGTAAGTTGTTGCATTGTGACACTGTGTTGTATCTTTGATCTTCATTTCATTCATTCATTTATTCATTCATTCATTCATTCATTCATTCATTTTTATTTATTTTAACAGGGTTAAATACATTCAGCAGATTAATGCACAGATTTTCAATGCGCCCTGCTTAAAAACATAACTAACCTAATTACATGGGGATTCACCAACTTAAAAGATCCTCTAGATATAAAAGAGAGAACGTATGAATAAGAAAGCGACTCGGAAGTCAAATGTATGTGCTGAACGTTGAATTAGATTATCAACCTCTTTGATCTTTCAAAAACGCTTTTAGTCTCATTTTGAAAGTAGCTAGCGAAGGAGCATGTTTGATTTCATAGCTCAACTGGGTCCAAACAGTAACTCCTCGATACGACAAGCTCTGTTGCCCAATTGAGGTCTTGCACAGTGGAATCCTATGGTCTTCACTGGTATTACGTAAGGTCCGATGGTAAGAATCGGACAATCCATCTATTCAGGATAAGAGGCGCGAAAGCGAAAGTATTTTGTTGTTTGAGATTTTGCATTTTTTAGGGTAGAATCTTATTCTGCGTGCAAAATTTAGTGTTGAGACAAATTTTCAAATTCATATCTGTCTTTATTTCGAAATTATGGTGATATAAAGTATTCGAATTCATAATGGCTTTGACCTTGAAATCGAAGTTTGGACAAAATTTGTCCAAAGTTTTGATTTCACGGTCAAAGCCCTCATGACTTTAAATTCTTAAAATTGCCATAATTTCGAAATAAAGGCAGATCTGAATTTGAAAATTTGTCTCAACACTAAACTTTGTACGCAGTATAAGATTTTACCCTAAAAAATGCAAAATCTCAAACAACAAAATACTTCCGCTTTCGCGCCTCTTATCGTGAAAAGGTGGATTCGTGAAATATTGACTGAATAGTCTAAGAAATGAGCAAACTCCCATACTTTTAAAACATATTTGTTTTGGACAGTAGGCATACCTTTAACT
Source organism: Aurelia aurita complex sp. Pacific (assembly GCA_004194395.1). Classification (NCBI taxonomy): domain Eukaryota; kingdom Metazoa; phylum Cnidaria; class Scyphozoa; order Semaeostomeae; family Ulmaridae; genus Aurelia; species Aurelia aurita complex sp. Pacific. Next base: position 165,790 of record REGL01000292.1, read on the forward strand.
GACTAAGAAATATCTCAAAAGATAGCTGAGCCTTTCAGCTACATGCTGATACCTTGTGTTTGTTTTTAACATTGCTTTCAGGAAACTATGGGCGATCTTGTTCGTGAGGTTTCTTTTTGGGTCATCTGGTAAGTGGCTGTCATCGTTGGAACTCGATAACATTATGTCCTTTCCAGCTGTGGCAGTCACAGAATATTTATATTTTGTTGTAGATTAGTTGTTTTTATTTGAGTAAAAAACAAACTGAGATTTGGAAATTTGTCAGTCAAGTGATCTTTGAACAATTAACGGTAGGATTTACGGAGACACAGAGGCCAATTTTATAAGATAAGCTTTAAAAATCACTAGATTGGTTTGTTTCTTTAGCTCTTATTCAGTGCTCAAAACATTCTCAAAACATTCCAATGAAATTGGTTTGGTTACAGATAGGATAAGCCTCATCTCGTGATCCCCTGAACTTGCCCCAAGTCTCTTCCGCAAAAATGAAAACCAAAATATATAAGAAATAGATGTAATTTCTGGTCAATTCTAAAAAAACACAAATTGTTTGGTAGATCGTAAAGAGAGATTAAATGATTTGGTTGATTTGCAAAATTCCTAGTCGTTTTAGGAAAAGAACGTTCATGGGAAGGAACTTTCAAGTTTTTTGTTTGTGTTTGGTCAAGATTCGCGAATGTTTACTCCGCATGTGACAATGAGAGCGCCTGCGCATGCTATTATTTCTGCAACTAAACAATATCCACGCACGTTCTGAAATTTTCAAATACAATAGGCTAATTTTAGACTTGCATATGCAGCTTATGAGTTCGTGATTTATCTGTGTCAGCTAGTTTTACTGCTACAATTCGGCAAACGTTATCTGTTTTTCGTACCCAATTGTAGCCAAGTCTTTCAGACTTTCAGACAAGCTGCAGACGAAAATATATCAAGTTCATTACCACCTGAAGTTTTCCAAGTCTCTGTCAGAGACCCTTTAAAAAGATATAAACCCTTATTAACCCTTCAATTCCTTGCATTGTGCAGGTTAATCTTCTTAGAACCGAAAAGCAAAGGTGTTTGGTGTTATACCGGATGCGCCAAAATAAACTATGCACTTTTGGCAGGCCACGATAAATCGTACATTGAATTGATTTTGAAGATTTATGACTTAATCTTTTGCAGAAAGCCTGAGTTATATTTTAGGACTTTTTGCAAATTTTTCCGTCTTCAGTTTTTAGAGCTACAAGAGAATTCCTTGAAATTTTCGTTTTCGAAAACGTTGAAAGCGATCAAAAAACGTCGATCAATTTTCTGAAGATTCAACATGAATGGACTAAGTAAGAGAAAACGTTTTCAGGCTGATTTGGGGACTTAGTATGAAGTCTCGTACAGCAGATTGCAATTAATCGATTTCTAAATCCCAAATCACCACGCCACGAACACGAACACGAACACGAACCAGTTTTTTCTTTGTCCATTCATGTAGATTCTTTAGAAAACTTGATCTACGTCTTTGATCGTTTTTAGTGTTTTTGAAAATGAAAATTTTAAGAAACTCGCTTCTAGCTCTGAAAACTGAAAATGCAAAAATTTGCAAAGAATCCTAGAATCTAATTCAGGCTTTCTGCTAACGATCCAGTGTACGGTCCAGTGTATGATTTATCGCGGCCTGCCAATTGTGCATAGTTTATTTTGGCGCACCCGGTACTTGGAACCGAAAAGGAAATGTGTTATACCGGGTGTCCCAAAAAAATGTATACGGATTTGGTTGAATCCAGCGCTGTGAATTTAGCTTCAATCAATGTCTAATCATTCTAAAAATGTTCCTTGATAGTTAACTTGAACATAGATACTTCGTTTGTTGATATTAGTACTTAGAGAGCAGAAATGTCAATCTTGAAAGTTCAAATTTGCCTCTTCCTGCAAACCAGAGCTTTAGCCCTTTGGCCTAAGCAATTTCTTAAGGCACAGCGTATAAATCAACGATATCCTTGATAAAATTTGAACAATATTAGATATTCTGTTATTCTGTTTTTCAGGAGTCACCCCCCAGTCATCCATTGGGCAATTTCTTAATTGTTCATTAGTTTCAGTTCATAATTTCGATGTGCTTCAGAAACTTGCTTAGGCCAAAAGGCCAAATCTCTGGTTTGCAAGTGGACGCAAATTTGAGCTTTCAAGATTGATATCTCTGCTCTCAAAGCACCAATACCAGCAAACGAGGTATCTATGTTCAAGTTAACTATCGAGGAACATTTTGAGAGTGATTAGCCATTGATTAAAGCTAAATTTGCATCGCTGGAATCAACCAAATCCGTATACATTTTTTTGGGACACCCGGTAGCTCAACTCAGACTTGATCTATTTTTCGCTGTGCGATGCGTCATGTGGGGCACAGTTGAATTAATCCAACTTTGTCGCATTGTCGCGTTTCATTGTTATCTAGTATGCGTCAAGAACGACATATTAAAGTGTGAAATCAGCTTAACAATTTTATAACATGGGGCTCAAATCTTTCAGATCTTTGAAACAGTGGTTGTAAAATTCTGTTATATTTTCCTTTGAATTGAACTGCCTGAAAGGAACGCTGGGTGTTGTAAATCTGCCGTCAAAATTTTTATATTTGATTGTTTGTAAAATGGCAGCATTTTTATTTTTGTCGAAAAAATTGATCGAAAATCATAAAAACTAAAATCTTCACAAATTCTAAATCAATACCACAAAGCAAAAAATCCATCCATCCTTACTCCCGCAGTGACGGTTCGCTGGTTATTAGCAACCTTGCTATCGAAAACAGCATCTCCGGGTAAAGGGCAAATCTTAAAAGAAGCATGGTTTATGAATATCTACAATATGGTCGCAAGCAGAAATCTATCGCTCTTTTGACTTTGGATTTAGAAATTTGATGACGTCACACCCTCAAAATATAATAAATGCAACATTTTGAAACTAATTTAAATATCAAGAAATTTCCACATCATATTGACAGCAAAGTAAGTTGAGTTCCTTTCAAGCTGTTTAGATTCGAAGAAAAATGCAATCGAATTTGGCATCCACCTTTTTTAAAGATTTGAGCCCTATGCTCAATTGAATGGCATAATTTAAGGCCAGTTAGTGTTACTTTTTATCGATTTTTATACATTTGTGTCATTAATTTCAATCTTTTTCAGATCTCAAGTGTCGAAGCCGGTGGTGCAACTGTGTTTACATATGCCGAGGCCGCAATCAAGCCAAGCAAGGTTAATACTCTAATACTAACTTGTCTGTTTTAACAGATATCCGATCCTGTGTTTCCACCCACAAATCCTTCCATGCTTGCAAAAGTGAAACAGCCATGTCCAACTCAGGGCCACTTTACACTAAGCCTGGTTTCTATTAAATGGTAAGAGGATCGGCGACAGTCTGCGATCGTCGGCGACTCGGTTTGAGCATAGACGTCTATGGTTTGAGCGATAACCTTTCAATTCAATGAGCCATGCTGAAACGTTTGTAATCAGTTCAGATCGGTGACTAGCATTGGGCTCAAATCTTTCAAATCTTTAAAGGGTGGATGTAAAATTCTATGACATTTTTCTTTGAATTGAATGGCTTGAAAGGAACTTATGTTATTTTGCTTTAGATCTGCCGTGAATTTTTTGATATCTTGATTTTCTTCAAAATGGTGGTAATTTAATCATTTTGAAAAAGTTATTGGAAAATTTAGAAAAAGAAAATTTAAATCATCGTAAATCCTAAACCAATAGAGGAAAAATGATATTACCTTCAAGAAAACCAAAGTTTATGAAGGTCTAAAATATGGTGGCAAGCAGAAAGCTGTAGCTTTTCTGGTTTAGGATTTAGAACTTTGATGACGTCATAGCCATTTTGAAACTAATCAAGATATCAATAAATTTCCACGGCAGATTTACAGCAAAAAACCGTAAGTTCCTTCCAAGCAATTTAATGAAAAAAAATTGCAATAGAATTTTACACCAACCTTTTTAAAGATTTGAGCCCTATGTTTCGGTGAATAGAATTTTAAATATTTTTGCAGGGCGATGGAGTTTTTTGGTTCAATCTAAAAAAGAGCGGTGATGGTGATTATTCAACGAGACATGCTGCATGTCCTGTGTTAGCTGGAACCAAATGGGGTATGCATAATACTTACCTTATTTCATCGTTATTTATTTAGCTATTTGTTAATTCGTATTTTTTACACGATATGCCGTCACTCAGTACAGTATTAAGATACAAAACTTACGGACAAACCTCAATTTGATGATTTGATTTGATTATAAATTCTGTAGGCACTAATTATATATTCTGTAATTATCATAGGATAGGGGGGCTCTCTCCTCGATTAGTTTACCTATTGAGAGAGCTCCTCCTTTAAGTAATTCACTCCATACAATTTATCTCATTTCTCTGTATTTGTATATTGTATTAATTTTCCGTATGAATGTATTAATTTCTGTAATATCTTATTTCCTCGTAGTTTAGTTATCTGTTAGTAGAGTAAGTTATAAATTGTATGTTGTGGATTTAAAATATATGAACTGAACTGAGGCACGGTGGCCACGTCAGTCAAAGGACTGATTTACAGTGGGCCATGCTCATAATCATGTGTCGAGAGATGTTAGGATAGTTTTAAACCAGTTAGGTCATAACAGCACAAATTCCCGTGAATTTACAGACTTATTAATATTTCTGTATTAATGTTTACATATTGACACAATAATATTTAATGTTTGGCGCCAAGGGTCCCAATAGGAATAAAACAGCTTTTGTTTTTGTTGCTAGTTGGTGTTTGTTTGTTTATCGTTGCTTGTTGGCTACAGGAGAGATGTGCTTGATCACACCTCTTGTGGTATAGTCGTGTAAATCGTCTTGTGAATCGTCTCGTATTACGTTGTAATCGTATTGTTAATGCAATTCGTGTTATATCAATCATAAGTTTCATGTAAAATTTTAAAAATTGTATTAGCTTAACTTCGCCTTTGTTGAGTTATTTGTAGTTTTGTAATTATTCATTGATATATGAAAAAAGTATTTTACGATATCTCATGAGTCACTCGGATCCCAATCACAAATGCGCAAAAAGAAGTTTTGAAGATCAGTGCTTTTTTCCAATGTGGGAAATTTTCAAATATTTCACCTTTGATGTCAACGGTTTTTAAAGACCCATTGTCGCCCAGGGTCCTTTGCAGGCATGCCACAATTTCAGACTGTCTGAAAATTAAATTTGGGCCAAAACAGAAACTATACCGGGTGCGCCAAAATAAACTATGCAAGTTTCGCAGGCCACAATAAATCGTGCACTGGACCGATTTTGAAGATTTAGGACTCATTCGTTAGCAGAAAGCCTGAATTAGATACTGGGATTTTTTGCAAATTTTTTCATTTTCAGTTTTTAGAGCTAGAAGCGAGTTTCCTAAGATTTTTGTTTTCGAAAACACTGAAGACAATAAAAAAACATCGATCAAATTTTCTAAAGAATCGACACGAATGCACAAAGAGAGAACTTTTTCGTGGTGATTTGCGATCTAAAAATCGACCAATTGTAATCTGCTGTACGAGAGTTTATACTAAACCCCCAAATCCCCCTGAAAACGTTTTCTCTTTGTTTATTCATGTTGGATCTTTTAAAATTTGATCGACGTTTTTTTATCGCTCTCAATATTTTCGAAAACGAACATTTAAGAAACTCGCTTCTAGCTCTAAGAACTGAAAACGGAAAAATTTGCAAAAAGTCCTAGAATCTAATTCAGGCTCTCTGCTAAATATTTAACGTCATAAATTTTCAAAATCGATCCAGTGTTCAAAATATTGTGGCCTGCCAAAAGTGCATAGTTTATTTTGGCGCACCCGGTAGATCCACTGCGCAGAAGTTGAACTTATAAATGAAAACATTTCCATCAGTTGAACTACTGCAGTTTGGATCCATGCCAGACTGCATTTTATGTCGTGCGTGCGGAAGATCTTCCGCGCGCATGTTTTTGCGCGCTTGAAATATAATGTTNCTCTGCTAAATATTTAAGTCATGGATTTTCAAAATCGATCCAGTGTTCAAAATGTTGTGGCCTGCCAAAAGTGCATAGTTTATTTTGGCGCACCCGGTAGATCCACTGCGCAGAAGTTGAACTTATAAATGAAAACATTTCCATCAGTTGAACTACTGCAGTTTGGATCCATGCCAGACTGCATTTTATGTCGTGCGCGCGGAAGATCTTCCGCGCGCATGTTTTTGCGCGCTTGAAATATAATGTTTCCACAGGCGCGCTTTTTTATGTGTTAGGGGCAGGCGTGCTAACACGTGCGCAGGATTAGAATGTTGTCATCCATTTATTGTCGAGCTTTGTTTCATTGAAATATTTGCTGCTTTAAATGGTCTGTGTTCTCTGCGATGGATCTCTTTCTGCTCTTGCCAAATTTAATTACAGACCATCTGAATTTCGGCGCAAAGGACCCTGGGTGATAGTTGCTCTTTAACAGCTGATGCGTTTGTGTAGAAGTTTGATTTGGTGGTGAGTACTAACATTTTCTGTGCTTCATAAGCTTTTTGTTTCGATTATATTTCGATACAAATTTGGCTTATCTCTTTCAGTTTCGAACATTTGGATACATGAGTATGGCCAAGAATTCAAAAGGCGTTGTGGACTAAAAAGAGAGGCTTTATGGCGACCTTTCTAGATCTTTGTTGGAAAGAAAATAGAAATGAAAATAAATCAAAACCAAGAGGTTTCACTGACGGTTGTCGTCCATGAAGTTTATCAGGAGAGCAAAGGTACTCGGTATAAAGTTCTTTTTCGTTTCAAGATATCTTTATGAGCGTAGTAATTTCACAACCATGTGTTATTTGCTGTCATTAAATTGAATGGGCATTAGGTGATGTATGCGCTAGCGCCATTTCGAAGCATTTTACCTCTCTCAAGAGTTACAAGAAATAAATTTTCAAACGATTGCTGAAGATTTTGAATCCCATGGGAATAAATGTGCAGATTATATTTCTCACCCGTGAAAATTTTTCTTTCTTTATTCTGTGTGAGTATTTTCTTTGTGATTTAATCAAGTGTTTTGGACCTTTTTTCGGTAATTTTGCAACCATGAGATTTTCATAGAGTCAAATTTACCTGATATCTCCTCTGCTCATAAAAGTGCAAGAAAAATAGCAAAACACTTAAATTTCTCGACTATTCGATTCGATTCAAAGTTCGATTGATTCCAATTTTATATTTGGTCCATTCGTTATTTTTGAAAACTCATGTGTTTTTCGAAAGAAGACCCTCGCAGTTACAAGATAAAGTCCATGTTCATTGACAGAAAGACCCCGCTTCCGAGCTGTTTCTTCATTATCAAAACCTGTCATGGTTTGCATGGCCAGGAGGTAAGGGCTTCACCAGGCACCCAATATTCATCATTAATCCGATCAATGCACTTCTACCTCGGTGAAGAAGTCCCAATTTTTGAAGAATTTTATTCCATTTAATTTTAGTAATTTGAATTCCAAATACCTTGAACCTGGTATGGTAGTCTTCCCAGAGTAAAGTTAGTTTAAATTTTCGTAAGTTAATTTTTTCAGTAAAAAACTATTTTATTAAATTTCAAAAATTTTTACGTAGATTAAAAATTGTGATTATGTATCTCAGTGTTTAAGTTGGCATTAGCTTTGTAGTGTATAGCAGTAGTCCCCCATTAGACTTATTACCGAGAGACCCTTTCCCTGTGCTGTTTGACTTAATGTTGTCACTTTAGTCAACGGACACGAGTTTTATTGAGCAAGGTTGACCGCAGGGATACGAGGGACTTTAGTAATCAGTCAATTTCCCCTTTCTCGCAGCTTACACAGAGACTTTGATTGCTTAGGCCCTATTTAGGAAACCGAAGATTCTTCAAAATTTGAGTTGGTTTTAATAACTTATTTTGTTTGGCCAACCTTTCAGATATGACATTATGATTAGTTCTTGTGAAAGGTTTGCCTGGCATCTTTGCTTGTCACAAGGAAACAAGCATTCGTAAAGCAAATATTTTAATGGGAGCCAAACAGGCAAACAAACAAACAAACAAACAAACAAACAAGCAAGCAAGCAAGCAAGCAAGCAGACAAACTCTTTTCCTATGCCGATAAATCTCAGAAATTTCTCTCACAAAGTTTGCTCTTCTGTCAAGTGGGTTCTGGAGATTCAACAGATCAGTTACTCGCATCTCTGAAATGAGATTTATCAGAGAACTCAAATATTGGAAAATTATCCCATCAATCAACCGTTGGCTGCCACAATTTATAAGCGATTTAGCGTTGTGTCGGATGGCGCATAGCTGGTTTTTTGTTCAGCTGATTCAGTCACCCAAATCTCGTCTGCGTCCCTCTTTTCGAGCCTCTTTTCAATTTTTTGTCACAGAGTCTGCACGCAGGTTACCAAAAATTTGGCTCCTGGAAAATAGACGATTGTGCTGACAATGGGGTGGGGTACCTTTTTACCATTATTTTGCCACTCTGATACTTTTAATTTCATTTAATGTCCGTGAAACGCAAAATTAACACTCCAGGACATGAAACTATACAATGACTAATTACGATCATAAATATCAAGAATAAAAACGTGCTCACCTATAAAAACTAACCATTGCTGTTCTCCCAGAGAGCGGTGTTTGAGAGTGTAGCTGTTTAGAAGCGTTTGAAGAGATTTTTGAAATAATCCAGCGTTGGTAGCTCGCGAATCTCGGCATGTCTTGAAAGCAGCGTAATGAAAAAAGCTTTTCTGCAAATTCTGTTCTGTATCCAGGGACCTAGAGATATTCACAGTGCCTCGCATAGAAGGTTGGAAAGTCTACTTATCGCTTTGTTTTAATGGTCTATTTATCATGGGATGAGCAAAGGCAAATTTTGCGAAACACAAGGTTTAGTTTTCCGAAAAGACAAAGCGATTTTTCTTTATAAAGAATAGAATAGAAGAGAATAGAATAGAATAGAATAGAATAGAGTGCATTCAATCGAATCAAATTAACAGAATGCAAAATGTCATGGTCAGCTAGAGCTACGAAGAAGGTGTAAAATTGTTTTGTCTTGAACAGAACTATATCCTTTGTTTACAACATTTACCCTTGCTCATGGGACGAATAGTGATGTTTTGCACAATAAGGACAGATTTCGTAAGACAATGGCATGAGTTGCTTTTGTTGACGCCTGAATTCAAAGCGATTAGCGATTGCCGACGAAGAAAATTCCCTCAACCAATAATTCAAAACAAACAACGCCGCAAATGTTTCTCCGAAACCCAAGGTAGCTAGCGCGCTCGTTGTGTATTCCATAAATAGTTTTCAAAGCAAACATGAGCATATATCAAAAGAAGAAGGATATATCTACACATCTACATCGCGTATTTTATTTCTTTGGTTCAGAAGCTAGGCGGAAAGTGTTTTCATTACACCCAATAAAATAAGAGAATCAAATCGCCTCCCAATCGGCTTTTGAGCCAAACAAATTAAATGCCCGAGGCAGATGTGTAGATATATCCTTCTTCTTACGATCTATGCTCATGTTTGCTCTTAAAGACCATTTCTGGAATGTACGACGAGCGCGGTAGCTACCTGGGTTTCAGGGAAAAATGTGCGGCCTTGCTCGTTTTGAATTACTGCTCGAGAGAATTTCCTTTGTCTGGGATCGCTAATCGCTTTGAATGGCGGTGTAAATCAAAAGCAATTCATGCTATTTTCTTACAAAATCTGTCATTGTTGTTTTGCACGACATTTATCCTGAAGAACATCTCACTTGAGATCTGATTTGGCGGAAGAAAACTATGGTTTCGTAGATTGGGTCCTATGCCAGATACCTACCCGCAGTCTCCGTTTTCAAAAATTTAGCGTAAGTACACTCATTTTTTATAAGAAACCGCGTATAAGAAGCTTTAGACAAAACAAAACCAACTCTACATTACCGGCATTAAAAATATAAGAAACACATGAAAAACTTTAGCAGCAAAATGGGCCAAAGATTTAAGAAACTGCCTACCAGCACCGGACCTTAATTTCTTATAAAAGAATGAGTGTATCAGTATCTCCGATTTTCAGCTCTATATTCGACTGAAATTGTAAAATCCTTGTCTGTTGCAAAAATCGAACGATACTCTTGATTATCATTAAGTAAAGTGGGTAGTTGTTTATTTATATATTGTGTATATTGTAGGTTGGCTTTAGAGAAAACTTTGATTCTTATATCGAGATTGTATTTTTTTTAAAATATAAAAGACGCAATGGTACTCCAGGATTTTTAACTTGGCTCGTGGACTGGTAAGACCGTGGAGAATTACCGTAAAAGCTCTATTAAGGGGGCTTATTTAATTTTGGATACTCCAGAGGGGGGCTTAAAAAGGAGGGGGGTTTATTAGAGAGGGGCGTATTAGAGAGGGGGCTTAATAGAGCTTTTACGGTAGGCGTCGCTTTGAGATTGGTGATGTAAAATGTTATTGCCTTATTCTTTCAATTGAATTGATCGAAGGGAACTTTAGGCAATTTCCTACAATCCCTAGCCTGCGCGCAGACTTGGAATTATAGCAGTTTTTAAATTTCTGCTAATGTTGAAGTTGTGACGTCACGAAATTGCCAAATCGTTAACCATAAAAGCTACAGACTTTAGCTTGCTACCATCTTGCAGACCTTCAAATTTTTTGTAAAGGCCATATTGATTTTCCCCAATCTAATTGATGGAGCTTTTTATGTTTGTCAAAGCTTTAGATACCTCCTTTCATGCATTCTTTGATAAACCTTAGAACGCTGTAATTCCTAGCCTGCGTGCAGACTTTACTTTCCACTGCGAAGGAGAGCATATGGGCATCCGCCTTGGCTCTCCTTCGCAGTGGAAAGTAAACTCTGCACGCAGGCTATGTAATTCCAAAATAAGTCAAGATATCAAAAATACTTTCTTTGGGATTATGGCACATTTCATTTTCAAGTTTTACAAAGATTCATGTACTGGACCAAAATGGGTAGCTTATACGGCAAGTTATAACGGCGAGCCATCCTCAAGAAATTATCATAAGTGAAGTTACTAGAAAGCATTTCGAATTAATAACAGAAGATTGATTTTTACATGGACGTATGAACAAATAGATAATTTATTTCTGCTAAATTTTACTACTCAAATTCATTCAAGCTGCAGCCTCTTCTAAATTCCTGTCCCCTTTCGTGAAACCATTTGTTTGCAACTTGAAAAAGAAAAAATGAAGCGTTATATAGCCGAAAGAAGTTATTATTTTTGCATAATGGTACATTTGAAGAGTTTAAGATTTTTCACGAATTCCCGCAGCACAGTAGGTTTGACACAAGGCAAGGGACAGCAATACACTAGAGAAGTTTCTGTATTGTACTACTTTTTTCATTCATGGCACAAGTTTGCTCGTTGCGAAATAACTTGTAAAATTCAAAAGAGGTTTTATCAAGAGGCTTTATCACCTGACTTGAAGTGGCTTAAACTTGCCTCGACAAGCCTTCGCCGATTCTGTCTATTGGAGACGCAATAACTCCGCCAATCCTGGAGATATTTTAACCGGCATCCAAACTTGTACTCCCAAACATCTGGAGAGTAGGTTGCTTTAAAAAAATTCGGGAAATCTCAAGCAGTTTTTTGTCCTGGGTGCGTTTTATGAAGGTAGGTAAAATTTAGAAAAATCTTCACGGGTTTCTTTTGTCTCCTTTGCCTTTTAGCTGTCTGATTGGTCCGTGAAAATGAGGCTTTGGCGGTTTCGGCCATGGGCCACGAGCAATCGGCTATGTACGACAAATGATTCCTATGCTCTTTAGGCCCGTGTAGAGTGGCTCCCTATTCGCCAATCAAACTGCTAGAATTTAGTTTTCAACCAATAAGGAGGCGCGTTTTAGACAATTGTTGTTGTTGCATACAAAAAACGGTTGATACCGCCTAGTTTTCTCGTAGCTGAGTTTGATCTATTTTGTTTCTACAGAGGAAGCTTACTGCTTGAAAGGTATAAATTTTGCGATTCGTGGGTCAGGAAAACATCATTCTTTGTACCAAAAGTTTGCTTTTCAATTTGTAAGCTCTTTAAATGAGACTTTGAAGCGATTTTGTTGAATGTAAGAGAACTCCCGCTAGTTTAGGCCATTTTGGAAAAGGGGGCCTACTTTTAAAGAGTAATGGTATGAGCACAGGCAACAGGATAAATATCTGCAGAGAGTCCCTATTGACCAAGTGATATCAGCAAATCAAATAACGCAAGGAAACAAGAGACGAAAAGTCACAGGTCTAGTGTAGCTTGTTTAATTTCAGACTGTCTGAAACAGGGCCTCTTTTAACATACAAACTAGGGGGGCAAAAGCCCCCCCAGTCCTCATGCTTGCCCCCCCAGTTACAGTTTTTTACAATGTTTTGCCCCCCCAGTGGATGGTCCCTTTTTTCTTTTTGCTGTTTTTGGCCATTCGAACTTTTCATTGTGAAAGCGAAAAGTGTAATCCAAAAGCAATAGATATGCTACTGTTTCTGTATATATTATTGGACAAGTCTCTCTTTGCTCATTTTATTCAGACAGGAGGCAGATGCTATG
>REGL01000292.1:196806-209108 GCA_004194395.1 Aurelia aurita complex sp. Pacific
GGTACAATGTAATAAGTTAGTGTAAGAGTTTATTTTAATGTATTATGGACAACCTTAATTTATTCAGGACAATCAATACTTCTAATTACAGACAATATTTTAGGTAGCATTTAACAGAGAATAGCCATGTCATGTGGATCTGTTAACATCCATTATTATTATTATTATTATTATTATTATTATTATTATTATTATTATTATTATTATTATTATTATTATTAAATTCATATTTGTTAATTACATAGGTAGGTATGTAGAGTTATAACTTGTATTAGATGGATTTTTAAAATGAAATGAACTGAACTGAACTGAGCAGCTGCTACTAGATAGGTTACTGTACATAATTTTGCTTTAACTGTATATAGATTATATTAATGTAATTAGGATATTTATTTTCATATTTAAGTATTGCGTTTGTAAGCTGAAGGGTTTTTGTGTATAAGTAATTTAAAATAAAAAAAAATAAATAAAAAATCAAAATAGGGTAGAACTTCATTGAGCGCTTCAGCGTTAACAGAACAGAGGACAGGATTCGGCCCTGAAATGTCTTGTTCATCCAAGAGAAGTGAAGAAAGCACTGAATGAGGTGTCTTAACTGCAAAACATCGTCATAGAAAGAGTTTAAGTTAGGCGACCAGGCAATTTGACATAGGAACCAATTGAACTTCATTGGGCCGCTCTGTATAGCACCACAATATCGTCTTTAATGACGGTGAAGTTACGGTTTTCACCCTGATTCCAGGCTCCTGGATTTCATGGAAAGTATGGTAAAATACCAGCCTTTTCTCTGGAATTCCCTAGATTTTCAAAGCTTTTTTCATGCGGGTCCTTCCCTTGTTTGTTTTGTACTGTGTGTTCAATGCACGCAGTTTCGTGCTTCATAATTGTGACGTCACACTGGCCAGTTCAATGTCGCGCTAAACTCGAAAAACCACTCAAGTTTGACACACAATTTTCTGTACTTAAACTAATAATTTCGATTTGAAACTTTCACAAAATGTTTATAACATTATAAGTTATTTGAAAACATTGAAAAATCGAGGACTAAAATTTGGCTGCATAAGGCCTTCAAGTACAGTGGCTAACAATTTCATGTAGTTTTCTAAGGAGAATATGTTTCTTAAATTGAACTGCACTATAAATCCCTGAGTTAGGATTCTGAATGATAGATATCATGTTCCCATCTAATATGAAAATTGCATCATTGTTATTTGTGAAAACGTTTTCAAGTGCTGTATGCAAAGGAATGAATGGTGAATCATTATCATCTTGTGTATTACTAAAGAAAGAGCCCTGACATATATTTCCATTTGAGCTTCCTGGCTGATCAGATTCATTTAATTTGCTGTTTGTTTCAGTTGGTGGTTTTGCATTAGTAGCTTTAGTTGCCACAATGGGCCATTCACTCTTTATCACCACAATGGGTGATTTTGTTATTTGGTTTTGAGATCTATACCCCACTACCCGTAAATTTCTTATCAATCGTGTCTAAATGGCTGCTACGCATGCGCTTCGTAGCAATAATGGTAGAAATAACCTGTTTCTGTCCATGTTTGGGATACACCCGGCCTAAATAATAAACAATAACATGGCCAACAGAAAGACCCTTTCATACCTTCACTCCCTCACAGCCAATCCCTCTCCTCTTACCGATTTGCTTCTGCTCGGCAACAATCTTCGAAGCCAAATACTTTCTTGATAATTGAGACACAAGGTCTCGATCAGCAATGATTCCTTGAGAATGAACTTGAGCCAGAATTCTCCCTGAATCTTCGAAAGAGCGTACAAAATCGGCAAGTCCTAACACACGCTTGTCACAGTGAAGCTCACGAAATGACACAGGGTTACATTTCATAATAGAGTCATGCCCTGAGGAATTGACATGACTTGAGGTAAAAAATCTTTGCAACTACTGGGTGAGCCAGAAAAAAATTCCCACTTTTGAAAATTCATAGCACCAAGAGTACTTCGCAGATTTGAATGATTAAAATCCTAGTTAAAAGCCGAAAGATCGAAGTATTTTTGTGATTTTTCTCGCTGTCTTACCAGCACTAGAAGTATAGGTAAATTCAACTTTATAAAAATTTCATAGTTACAAAATGACTGAAAAAGGACCTAAAACATTGATCAAATCGTTAATACTCTCCTCACACAGAACAATATGCAGTGGGCATTTCACCTCTCTCATGAGTTATAAGACATAGATTATCAAACAAATACTAAAGATTTTAAATCCCATGGCAATAAATGTGCAGAGGATATCTCTCACCTATGAGAAATTGCTCTTTCTCGATTGTTCTGTGCGAGGAGTGCTTTTTGATTTGATCAATGTTTTAGGCCCTGTTTTAGTCATTTTGAAAGCATGACATTTTTATAAAGTTGAATTTACCTACATTTCTAGTGCTCGTATGACAGCGAGAAAAATCACAAAACTACTTTGACCTTTGGGCTTTTAACTAGAATTTAAATCATTCAAATCTATAAAGTACTCTTGATGCTACGAATTTTCAAAAGTGGGAACTTTTTTCTGGCTCACCCGGTATTTTTGTGGAATAAAATATTCAGCCAATCAAAACGTACCATTCATCGAAATAGCAAGATTAAGTTATGGTGATTATTACGACGAGGTCATGCTCATGTCGTATGGCAGGACCAAGCTTTGTTGTTCCCTTTAGTTTCAGAAGAGAACTCCTTTGTCGAGCACCGGGGGGGGGGGGGGTCATTCGATCAATCGTTGTATTTCTGAACTGGTTGAGCAACAACTGCGTTTTCGAGGAGAAAAACCTATATTTATTTTGTGATAAAAGAAATGTTATTTTTGAAAATGTTTGGCCATGCTCGGCATGACAAGCATGACCTCTAACTTCGCCATCGGTTTTCATTAAGGTCAAGAATGGTGGTGAACAGATTTTGCCCTTCCCTAATATATCATCAGAAGCTGTGTCAAAGTTAGTAATTTAGCTTTTTCACGAACTTTACGAAAGGCACCTTGAAGAACAGCATTTTGAATGAAAATTGTCGGTATTGCCTCAGCTTCGAAGAAGCTACGATCTTCTGTGACTTGCTCTCAGCCAGAAAAGTCTGAGCTGTGTTCCGTCATGCGTAATAAGGTCAGCATGTGCTCTTTCCTGTTTGAATTGGCAATTTGGAAACTTCTTCCCTCAGCTGTTTTAGGCTTTGTCGTGTACCAGCATTGTTTGCACATAGCTAACGGGCCCCTTTAATCTGAATACCTATGTGCTATTCAAATGAAGGGAAAACTGCCAACATGATCACTCCAATAAGACCAATATGATGCAAATATAATTTGATAATGATAAATCCCCAGGGCTTCATCCTGTCATGGAAGACGGCCTCAGGACTCCACTGCAATATGGTTTATTTTATGATATATTTTGTTCTTTAGGATGACAGATGGTGACATCATTATCGTTACACCAAACGATATGTAAGTAATGGGATTTTAAATCTACACTACAGTCTGTAATAGCCCATGCTCAGCAATGTAAATCAAGGTTTCATCAAGCGTGGACTTCAGTTAACTCGAGTGTCATCCCCTGCGCAGCAAGATTTCTTCAAACGTGCACTTCAGTCAACTCTGCTCAGCAAGATGTCATCAAATGTGCACTTCAGTCAACTCGTGTGTCAGCTTCTCAGCAACGCAGGTCAAGATTTCATCAAAGCAGGTCAAGGGAACTAATGTGTCAGTGTCAGCTTGAGCTTAGAAATATAAATCAAGATTTCTTCAAACTTATGAAGTACAGGATATTTACGCTGACATTTGTGATTTGCTGCATAATGTTAAAAGACTCATATTACATACCAGACTAGGAATGGAGATGCATTAGAAGAAATATGTTCGTAATTGTTAGCAATGAGATTTTTACAATGAGCCTGGCAACAGGTCATCCTATAGGATGGTTTCTGTTTTTTTTTATACCGGATGAGTCAATAGAAATAATCCCCATTTGAAAAATACTGCAACAATATTGAAAACTGTCTTGTTTCATTTCCAGTATGTTCAAATAGATCAATAATTTACACGGCTTCAATCGGTCATTCCTTCCCGTAGATATGGGAGATTTTCTGAAGGAAGCCCCTTTCAAAAACCTGCACAAACGATCAGCAAAATTTACTTTGTTTTCCTTCCTAACAATAATTACACGTACATGCACCTGGTGTCCCTACAAAAACGCAACGGATTTGATCGGGACTAGCAACAAGAGTTTAGGTCCAATCAATCTAAAATAATATAAAGCTCGATAGCTAACTTGAAGATAGATACCTTGTTTGTTGATATTGGTGCATGGAGAGTCGGACTATCAATCTTGAAAGTCCAAATTTGCTTCCATCTCCAAACCAGAGGTTTCGGGTTTTGGCCTAACTGAAAACGCGCTTGAGGAATCTCCTCAGTCATATGCGAGTGTAGTAGTGTGAGCATGCTAATAAGGCACACATGTTTAGGCACACATTTCGATTGAAATTTGAAAGCTAAAAATTTACAAACATAACAATGCTGAAGGGAAAATTCACAAAGGAATATATTTCTTCAATCATAATGCATGTGCGAAAGAGCCAAGCACGAATTAGAAGTTTTAAGGATCTTATCCATGGATAATTTTTCCTTGGGTACATTGTATTTCTTGTTTCGTGATAATTCGAAGAAAGACTACACAAAATGCATTTCACTAAAGTCATGAAGATTGCAAGAACTAATTCATTTTTCACACCTAAGCAAACTATTTTGCGGATTACTCTCTTTTATGCAATGCTAACTTCTTGAAACTTTTGAAGCATTAAAAAAAGATGTCCTTTCTGGACAAAATTGCTGAATTTGATTGAATTTCTATTCGAATATTTTCCTCGGCATGAGGCTTTATTCTCTTATTTCACGGTAATTCAGGGGATTCCCCAAAATAGCGCGTTTGCAGTTTAGGCCAAAACCCAAAAGCTCTGGTTTGGAGGTTCAGGCAAATTTGGACTTTCAAGATTAATATTCCAACTCTCCAAGCACCAATATCATCAAAAAGGTATCGATCTTCAAGTTAGCTATGGAGGATTATGTAAAAAATTATTTTGGATTGAATTCTTGGTGAATTATTGGATTGAACTAAATTCTTGTCGCTAGTTCCGATAAAATCCGTTGCGTTTTTTTTTTGGGACACCCGGTATTCATGTATTTTTTCCTCTTGGGAGAATGGAATCCCACCCCCCCCAATAAGTTTTTCATACCAGGGAGAAGAGTTTTACATCCTCCCAAGAGGATAGCACGTGCTAAATCGTGTTCAAGTCATTGCTGTAAGGTAGACATAATGGGGAAATTTGCTCGTGATTTTGGCACGTTTTTAAGGTAAATCGAAGGGGCTTTCTCAAGAACATCCCTCGTAAAATCTAAACGGAGCGACCTATTTCAGGCAGGTAAATTTTAAAATATATTTGAGCATGTCCATTGTTAAATGCTATATTTGACAATATCATTGCCTTAATATGCAAAGAGTAGCAGACTTTCAAACGGGAATTGTTTTTATTGACTCACCCGTTGTACCGGGTGTCAGTAAGGGGTTAACAAGTTTGGTGAGCTGTGGAAAAAAGTACTTCGCCGATATTCAAAACTGAAAATGTTGATCTATCAG
Organism: Aurelia aurita complex sp. Pacific; assembly: GCA_004194395.1. Taxonomy (NCBI): domain Eukaryota; kingdom Metazoa; phylum Cnidaria; class Scyphozoa; order Semaeostomeae; family Ulmaridae; genus Aurelia; species Aurelia aurita complex sp. Pacific. The sequence goes on from REGL01000292.1 coordinate 202,440, forward strand.
TCAAATGCTAACTTAGATGACAAATTTTGTTTGGTAAAATCAAGTTCCTGACTTGCACTAAAATTTAATTTGCAATCAGGAAATAAAAATTTAAATACCTATTGTTTGACCACGTGACCACCACATGCCCATGTTTGGAGAGTGGTCACAAAGAAATTCTTTAAAGTGGCTCTAATTTCTTTCTTCGTTACTGAATCTCAACAATATATATACAATTCGATTCGTCTCGATGAGTACTCTCATTTGATATATAATTTATTTATATTTGCTGACATTAGCAATTTATTTAATCTATGACGTCAAGAACCTCGTCCCAAGGGCGTTTTGTCATATTGGAACGGAGACAAAAGGCCCTGGGATCGGCTGGTCACATCACCATCAAAATACCCTCTCTCCGTGGGTGTCATAAATTATTAAAATCATAATGTATGAAGTTTGCGTTTGCCAAACTGCGGTTTTTTTGCAGTGGAGTGGAAAAGGCAGGTAGCTCCAAGCAGCTCTGGTTTCTGTCATTATTTCAAACCTTTGTAACTGGCTTTCGTTGTATGGTCATAGTTTTTCACTAAAGCGAAAGAAAGTGAAGTGCTTTGAACTGGTTTTCAATGTCTAGTCAAATGGCTCAAATGTGATCGCCGCTGTGTCGCCGCTTTGCCGAGCGAGTTGAGAGTTATTTTTCATTTGAGCTGTAAGCCCAAAAGATACTATTTCAGTGGTTATTCAGCTCCGCCTGCTTCCGCTTTCCCTAGAGTACTCAGTTTGTTATTTTAAACTAAAATAACTGCCAATAGAATTAATTTCGTTTACTAAATATGGAATTTTCCTTATCAAAGTACAAAAAACGTACTAAATTGCAAATGGAAGGTTTAAAACACATTTTACAGCTCAAGGAAGTTTTAGGTGTTCAATTTCTGCAAATGCTAGAGTAAACCGTTGGTAAGTTGAGCCTCTTCTCGTGCTAATTTCAAGGACCTACACCTATGACCCAAACCATTGTTAACCGCAAGTTAAACGAAGATAGCCTGCTGCGCTCAGACTATGCAAAGAGCAATAACAACAACAAACTGGTAATATTTAAAAATAGCCTTAAGTAACGGACTCATCCTATTAACCCTATCTGGACCGGGTGGGGGGGGGGGCTAAAATAGCCCCCCCCCTACCAGTTTTGTCTGGGTATCTTTTTTCTAGGCTAATTATTTTTCGTGACTTTTCCTAACTATCCTATTCGCATCTTTCACCAAAATTTCTACAAGATATGTCATGTAGTTTTGGAAATAGGACAATTTTTTCAGAGAGTAGTTACGGTCAAATTCTTTATAACTTAAAACTAAGATAATTCTTGACAGAAGTGAGATAAATGGATGAAATTTTCAGAACAACCATAAATCAAAAAGACAATATGGAAATAACGTATTATTCTGGTTTTTCTTTTTATTACGTCATTCATGACGTCATATCTGCTGAATTTAGGTAATAAATATAAGTTTGTAAATTTCATGTATCACGCTTGTTGTTCTTGTGACAACTTGAGCACTCTGTGTATATCTTGAACCACATTCACCCATTAAGTTTATAAATTTCATATTTTTTTCAAAACATCATGTTTTTCAGAAACCTTGATATGTTATCTGTCAATTAAAGTTATAAGAAGCATAATATTTCTCTCAAGAAAGTTTTTACAGTTAAATCCGCAAGAGTACTTTTTTGACCTAAAGCAAAGAAAATTGATGACGTCATCGAAAGTAAAACAATTAGAGCAAAATAAATTAGATATTCGGAGGTTTCACATTAAGTTACATTTTATGACCAATTTTCATCTTTCTGGCCATTGTCAATTCAGAGTTCTGAGGGGGCTAATTTAGCCCCCCTCCCTCCGCCTGAGGATTCTCCAAAAAGCCCGGTCCAGATAGGGTTAAACCCATAAACACAACAAAAACACCGAAGTCAGTAGAAAGAAGACTATTAACTCCAGTAAAACAAACAATAACCAAAATATGCCTGTAACAAGAGAAAAAACTGTTAAATCCTGTAAGACAAAACCGAATTATCCTTAAAACCTGTAAGGAAAGAAATGAGTTAAGGTAGGAGTATAGTCGAAAAATCATGAATTTTGACCAAAATATCTCTTTTGATTTTTTTTTGTAACTTTAGTTGTTTAGTTGCCTTGAGAATGAGCCCATTTGGGAGCCTAAATAACGTTTATTCTGCGAGTTTCATCAAAAATAGTAAGGGGAGGTTTGATCTGAATCGTGAATTTCAGTTCTGTGTCTTGAAATAATTTGCCAACATCTTCCTTGACGCCATTTTTGCCACTGACCACCCCCGCATTCATGCAAGGTACCATTTTGAAGCTGTTTCTTCGGACTATTACATGGCAGGCTTGCTTCTTGCATTTAAGAGCCACCTTGAAGGTATTTCACCATTTTGTAGTGATGAGGAGAACAAAAGACTTCCTCGTGGTCAGAGCGACCCTTTTGTTTCTCTCAGCTCTGATTGGATAACCGTGATCAGCTGATCTCGAATCGCCATGTTTACTTCGTTGCTGTGATGATGGAGGAAGAAAGATTGCGATTGCACGCATTTCCGTTCTCAATTTACTCGTTTACTTACTGTCCAGAGCGGCCAAGAAATATATTTCACAGAGACGTATAAAGCACATTTTGCATCCAGTTACAAATTTAGAAGTTAAAGACAAGAAGTTTATCGCTGTTGTCGAAGAGGCCTTCGAGGCCGTTTGCATTTTAGGCCTACTTTGATCGACTTTTTTGATTNGTGATGATGGAGGAAGAAAGATTGCGATTGCACGCATTTCCGTTCTCAATTTACTCGTTTACTTACTGTCCAGAGCGGCCAAGAAATATATTTCACAGAGACGTATAAAGCACATTTTGCATCCAGTTACAAATTTAGAAGTTAAAGACAAGAAGTTTATCGCTGTTGTCGAAGAGGCCTTCGAGGCCGTTTGCATTTTAGGCCTACTTTGATCGACTTTTGATTGTCTGCTAGTTCAAGGAAAATGGATCTCCTCAGAAGAACTCCAGAACTGAATATAACAAAAATCACTGTTTTCAATTGCTCAGCAAAGTGAAATATTTATCAAAACTTTTGTGGAAGAGTTATCAAAGAAATAATTTATTTGACCCACTCCAGCAGACAAAGGATCTCAAGCACAACAAGCACTTCCCACCAGACAGTGCTTTTTGCAAAGAGAATCTTCAAAAGGAGCATGATTCCATTCCTGCAGAGGAAGAGACAAACTTGTCTTTCTAACAGAACACAACAGAACACTAGATTATATGGTTTCATTTCCATATTGAGAACTTATAGAGATTCTTTTGTTTTCAAACAATAAACAATTGTTCCAAAAAGAATTCATGGGGAACGCATTCCCTTCACAAGGCAAGTTTGTAAATCTGGGGTGGATAGACAAAAGATTTCCACAAAGTTGACACAGAAACAGAATACAGCCAGACTGATAAGTTTTCAAAGTGCGCATGGAAGATGCGCACTTGGCCATTGTCTTGAAAACAAAAGATTTATTGTTCTTCCTTTGTTTTACTTGAAATTGCACATGGAAGATCTGCTGCGCACATGAGATTGAAAGCAGTCTGGGAATACAGAACTCTGATCAGTCACTTCATCGCCTTATTTGGAGACTTTATGCAAAGAGTAGTACTTTTCTGGTTGTCACATAATTGAAAAACACATGCATATCAAAGAAATTTGTCTGTTTTCTATAGGAAAGCATAAAGAGAGACATTGTACAGAGCATTAGAAATAGATCCTTGTAGCCGTATGACAAAGTAAAGCTACAAAAAGTTTCCAGTTAGGATCAGAAAGTCAGTGAAAGCATCATCCCAGAAAGCAAAAGTTCTTAGAAAGAGGTTGAAATTTGTGCGCCTCACAAAGAAAAGGAAACAAAGGGAGAGAAAAATTGAAAAAAGTGATAAATGTCAAGTGAATTTCACTATGCATAGACTGTTGAAGGATTTATGACACTGAAAAAATTGCTCTGATTAGGCATATAACAGTTAAGAGCAGTTGTGAATTACATATCCAATGTTTATTGCTTTGTTTCTCAAAACTAACATTTGCGCAGAAATTTCAACTTAGGTTAACTGGTTTTTCATGAAAAAATCAAATATTTTCAACAACCAGCACACCATTTTGTTCCAAATTTAGTGCTCTACACAATTACACATAGAAAATATCCATAGAGGGTACTTGGTGTTCATCAGCTTTGTATGAATGGATTACGACCATCTTATTTTTGCAAAATTTCCATTAAAACATCAATAAAAGCTCAAAAATTCGAAAAATTTTAGGGAAAGTATCCAATTGTATGTAAACAGGTCCAACCAACTCATTTTCAGTGCTAGTTTTACTGGGGAACATGAGGTTAAAAAGATTTCCTTCCACTAAGTAGCAGTGGTTTTTCCCATTCTTTCACTGTTACCATGGCAACAAGTTTCTAAATTTAGAAACAAATTCCGTCTTTGAAATCAGCATCCTCAGTTTAGCATTGTGGCCAATCATTGCCCAGATAACATGTATAATAGCAAAAATAAGTTTTCGACTAGACTCCTACCTTCATCATTGGCCCGTAAACTATATAGAAAGATTTGTGTTCCGCAATTTACCTATGAATCAGTTCCGTAATTCGCTGTTCCGAATTCCGTAATTCAATTGTTCTGTGATTTCGGATTCCTAAATTCCGTAGTTCTGGATTCCGTAAATTACACCCGTCGAGATTATATCTAGCCTGGTGGAATCAGCAGAGTCTGCACGCAGGCTAGATTATATCACCAACTATTAATGGAGAAAAAGATCACTGAAACTTGAATTTTTACGTAAACTCTTTATACTGATTTTAGAAGGGGGTAAAAGCGTCGTTTTCTTCGAGCGTCGCCCATTGTGGTCCGAGGACAAACAAGTAACACTACTCTGCGGTAAAAGTTTTAATGAGAAAAACCGTTTTAATTACTACTCTTGTTTATCATTTGGTACTTTAAACACAAAAATATCAATAAGAATTAACTTAAACTTCGAGTTTTGGCAATTGAAATACACTCATTTTTTTTTCATAAGAAACTAAGGTCCGGGGCTGGTAGGCAGTTTCTTAAATTCTTGGGCCATTTGGCTACCAAAAGTTTCTTACGTGTTTCTTGTATATTTTTAATGCCGGAAGTGTAGAGTTAATTTCGCTTGTTCTAAAGGCCTCCCAAATTACTTCCTAAGATCTCAAAAACAAGTAAATAACATGATTTGCACTCAAGATAATGTCCAAACAGTTGCTTTAAGTGTACAGTGTCAAAACATTTTTGAGTGCGATGTCTTCGCTGAAAAACAACAATGCAATTTTCATTTTAAATGGTTACATGGTATCAATAATTCTCAATCCTAACTCAAGATTTTGTTTGACTTTCGTGCAAGAAATTATTTGGGCATGCCTGATATAAATGTCAAGGCAGTGGTATTGAAGTTTAGAAATATAGTTTCCTTGCAAAGCTACCTGTACCTAGTATTTTGAATTGCTAGCGCACTCAACACCACATTTTTTTGAAGTGGTTTCTGTAACATTTTATAATCTAAATTCTTCAGATTCGCAACAAATTTCCTTGCCTATTATAATCCCAGCCAAATTGGTTGTAAAATATAAAAAGCAACAAAAATGTCAACAACAACAATTTCTTGTTAGAGAACGTAGAAACGAAAATGAGTCTGAACAACAACAAGTGCAACTTTCCAAAGTGTGGAAAATGCTGGTAAGAGTTGTGCAAATAAATGTGAATCTGCAAGACAAGAACAGCTCGCAAAATGGCGTCAAAATGAAGCAAAAAAGAGCAAATGAATTTGAAAAATAAGAACGGTTGAACCTTGGCCAAATGATAGAGCGCATGATTACCACCAGGATCCTTATGAAGCTGTGAAGTCCAAAGGAACTTTGAACATGAATGATTACTGTGTCTGACTGAAAATTGTAATTTAATACTCCAATTGAGGCCAATGTTTTATTGAATATGATCTATGCTGTAGCCATGCTAACGTGTCCAATCATTTCAAAATAGTTGTCATTTTTGAATTGTTTGAAACTCACAACATTCGTTTCTCAAAGCACTGTGTTGGAAAAGTATAAGCTGCACTCACTTAACTTGGTTAAGAGCTAGTAACAATAAAAATTACTTTGTTTAAGGTTGGCGTAGTGTATAGCACTTGGCTAATTAATGCCAACCATTATTAATAGATACCAAAATGTAACCTTAAATGTAACTTAAATTTACAATAAAAATCTATACACAATCTTCTTTACTGAAATCTTTACTGAAACCTTGCACAAATGAAATCAACAACGCAGTAAAGGCAGATTAGAATGAAATTCTAATCGGAGTTAAAGGGACCGATTAGACTGATTATATGTTCGTAGGTTATCGCTATTGATAGGCTGATGGACGCTATAACTACGACTCATGGACTTACGCTTCCAGAAACGGACATGGCCTAAATCACCTGCTATTTTTTCTTGAAACCACCGACCCTAAATCACCGCAAAAGGTGGTTTTCCTGAAGTGCTACACTGCAAAACAAGCTATCAGTACTTAGATGAATGTTTCTTCAAGCTATTAAAGCAAAAAAATCCTACCCATAAGTGATATTTTGGTTGTTTGGGGACGC
>REGL01000292.1:248441-262123 GCA_004194395.1 Aurelia aurita complex sp. Pacific
GGGGGGGTGGATTCCACCCCCCCAACCAAACTTGTATTCGCCTATGCTATAATATGCAATGCAGGATGCCAAGACTCCGCTACTTTGACTTTATATCTATACTGTATCAAATGATGAAAATTTCAAGATGCTAAATATAGCCTCGTAACCATGGCAACCAATGTTTTACTGTGTAGTCAACAAAATTTGTATACTTTTTTTTTAATTGTTGCAAATTTTAATCTCATATATATGCAAAATTATACTTACACATGTATTTGATGATATCCAACTCAATTTGAAACAAAAAATTTCAATTTAGTGCCTCATTTCATTCTTTCAATCATGTTGGTAACAATCATGCTAATCATAACTTAAAATCTTCTTATTGTCATAGCAACGGGAACAATAGAGATAATTTTATTTAATCATGTGATTTTGATTTTTTGCATCAAAGTATATATATTTACCAATTTTAAAGATTGTAGCTACTACAACAGTGAAGAAAAAGAGGGGGGGTGGAATCCACCCCCCCCCCTCAGGTATTGACCGCTTCAAAACGCCCAGGTGAGATAGGGTTAAGACGGTGACAATCATGGCGTGAAAATCCGACAATCCTGCTTCTATGACAGCAGTACTTTGGAAATTCCTGTTCCTATTTGTTAGAATTAAATCGATACATCTGGGATTGTCAGACTTGAAGCAAGTTGGGCTCCTAACGAGACTACTTAAGTTATAGTTGTCGACGAAAGTACCGATAACGTTGGGCTCCTAACGAAGCTACCGGTAACGTGTATGAATGTGTTAACAACATTTCTCCCTCATATTTTCATGATTATTTTACTTTGTTGTCATCTGTTCATCAATATGATACAAGCCTGGCATATATGGATGGTATTTTTTTAAATCGTAAAAATACTTTGCAATATGGAATAAGATCTGTCAGATATACAGGTGCTAAATCCTGGAATGACATTCCTATCATCATCAAGCAATGCCCCTCAAAATTAAGTTTTCACCAGCAATTGAAAATCCATTTGTTCGCAACAAAATATTAAATATTAGTATTTAAATGCACGATTCTGGTTGCATTTTGCAGTCAAGGCTGTAAATCTCAAAATTCCTTAAAGCTTGATGACTTTGGACTGGTTTTGGTGGGCTCTTGCTCCTGTTCTGGGTACAAAGCCAGGGGCGGATCCAGACAGTCGCCACAGTCGCACGGGAGACGGTCAACGTTCCAAAGCGCATTCTTTTCAGTTAAATATCTGATAATTTGTGATGTGTCATCAGTAAAGGAAAAGTCAGACATTAACATCCAAAAACTGAATTTCTTTGTTCAGTCCTAAAATACTGATCTTTCGTATCATTATTTCTTTTCATAATTTCGATTGAAGCGAGTACTACCATTCATTTCTGTTCATGTCACCTATCACCTTTGGAGAGTCTCTCTTTCATTTGCCTCGTTCTGGTTCCTCTGGTTTCAATGTTTTCTATATTTGGAAGCCCTTTCTTTACAAAACAATCGCCAGTTTTGCGCATACATTAGAGAACAAGCGTGCGACTGTACTCATAACTTAAAACATGTTTTGAGGCTGCGTGCTCATAAAAAAACAATCGTTTTTGCGGCCAATTTTTTTAGCATTGTTCTTGTGCGACTGTAGAGGCGAGGGATGATAAATGGCATCCAATACAAAATGTATAGGGGGAAAAGTGTGAGTCTGTCGTGGCGATGTATGTGATCTACCACAGTCGCCAGATCACCAGGCAGCAAAAAAGCCTCACTCTGATAACCCTTTGCCTTTGGCCTTTTTGGCCTTTGGCCTAACCACTGGCAAGGTTTGACTGACTGAAAAGTGTACGCGCCAAAATATTTGGAAACATTGGCATCACGGACAGCCTTGAGAAAGTCAAAGATTTGATTGGGGCAAGAAATGCCCCAATTAATGAGGCTATTGCAAAGAAGCTGCCAAATCTGCCCTGTCTCATTTGTTCCTCACCAGCGTGAAGCACCTTGAAGGAATGAAACTGTTCTTGCTGGCGAGGTAATAATGATTGCAGTATTTATTCGTTGACTTTTTTCTGATTTAAGTGAGGCCACTACAGTAAATTATGAAATGAAAAATCAAAACTACCGCACACATGATAGACAGTCAGCTGCAAATTTCTTTCTGACAGAGTCTGCTTGAATCTGTTTGTTTTGTTAGTAATTACAAGTTAGTAAACTATTAGTAACACATCCAAAAACAAAAAAGGCTCTTGAATTGATTAATTGGGCACAGATTTTCATTTCACAAGCAGAAGCTTGTTTGTGAGGAACCTGATACAGTACTAACCGGAGGCAGGATGGCCAAAAATTTCTACAACTCAGAGCTTTATGTTTTAGAAATGCTAAGAAACTTTTGAAAGCCAAATTAATGAAGATCATAGCAAAATTGTTGTTGAACTTTTATTCTTGAATACCATATAGGAAGTATAGTATTTACAATGTTTTGAGCGAAATACTGTACAACTCCTTTTAGCTAAGCAATGAGCTGTATGCATGCCGAGAGACACATATCTAGCAGTTCCATTGTAACAATATATAGATTCATGCACCCAAAAGTAAAAAAAAAATCATGAATTGTTCTTTTCCAAATTTCTAATAGATAGGATAAAAAACATTTAGTCCAGATGTTTAGCCAGAGGAGGAGTTCTTCCTTGTTAAATGATTTGTTCTGGACGTGCTGCTCATATCGGTGGATGTTTTCATATGAAATTCCCGTAGGTAGGTAGTATTTTTTTTTGAGAGTATGTTGTAATAAATGGGTCCCATAATGATAATCCCCACCAAACAACTAAAATTATCCTTCGTATTTTTCAACAAATTCATATACACATGGGTCAGAGATTTCCTGATATTTATACAAATGGGCTCAGAATTCTTGAATATTCTGTCATACAAATGGATCCTTTTCTCACAGTCCAGATGCAGGTTGAATCATTTTCACAATGAAGTACCCCTCCCCCATATATTCAGGCTCTATGCTTCCATTTAGATGCAGCATCAGACAAAACAAGACAGAGAATTTAAAGTATTTAAAGTGGTCAACATGGGTAAATTGGTCTTTAGCCCAATCTATTTTGAGTGTCCACTAGAATTACATACAGTTTTTGATAAGAAACTGAGGTCCGGGGCTGGTAGGTAGTTTCTTAAATAGAAAAGACTTTTGATGCCAACATTTTTCAATGAGTTTCTTATATCTTTAATGCTGTAGGTGTAGAGTTAATTTATTTTTGTTAGCAGGGCTCATAAATTACTTGGCAAGATCTTCAAAGAAGTAATAACACAATCCACACTCAGAACAATGTCAATATGGTTGCTACTACTGCAAAAAGCTTTGAGGGTAAATTACAGAAGTTTCTTGGCTATTCTAATTCAGATAGGGTTAGTTTATTAAGTTTCAAAAAATTAAGCCTGCTGTTTCTTATAAGCTGCTTCTTAAAAAACGAATGCATTTAAATTAGCATGTGCTCCTGTTTTTTTGTTCTATTTATAGACAGGCATATTTGCTAGTGACACTTGCCTTTAAAAGCTCCTGTTTTGGAACCTTGATTCCAGGGTATTTAACTTTGGCAAGACTAAGAAAAATAAGCCTATTCATTTTCTATAGGAAGTTAAGAATTCTGGTCAGTACGGAAAGGTTCTTAAAATTATCAGATTTCAAGTACTGAGAGTTTCTTACAAGTTTCTTGAAGGTTCTATGACTATCTCCATGTTCATTACCAGTGCCATTTCAAAACAAGGTTTTGTTTTGTTAAGTCTTTCCAATGTTCAGACATTTCTCAAGTACCTCTCGAGTGATATATTACAGGAAACAAGTGGAAATAAAGTAAAATATGTTTTAATAATTTTCTTTGTCAGTAAGAAATAGTTCCTCAAGCTATATTTTCCCAGTACTGGAGTTTCTTAACTTTTTTTGGCAATCTGAGAGTTGAGTTTCTTATGAGCAGTTTCTTATAAAAGAATATGTGTATTTGACACATGTATGCTGCAAGTCAAACAAAATTAGATTCTATGCACATCAGTTGGGCTTTGGGTAAATTGCATTTTTATTTATTCCAAAGAAATCCAATAGACAATATCCTTATCCTTATATGCTATTCGTTATAAGTATTACTGTTTTGCGAAGGTCTTTAAATACTTAACATCCATCGTACGGATTCTTCCTAATATCCATCAATAATTAGCATGGTATTCTTTCTTGAAAAAATGATTTGCAATACAGACACAGAATCTAAAAATCGCCTTTAATAACGAACTCATGAAGCCCCGAACGCAAGATTAGACATGGTACTGTAGCCTGTGGAAGAAAAGTGTTAACTCCTGAAAAAGAATAACAAGCAAAATAAACTAAGGAAAAAAATGTCGAATCCTGCAAAAGAAACAACGATATGCTGAAAGCTACAATAAAGATCAACGTTGAATAACCAAAAAAACAGCTTTCGTTCCACATTCGTCATTTCGGCGCGAGTGGCGCGAGTTCGGTTTGTTCGATGCAAAAGCCGATGTAACTGCAGAAGAAGAAAATCCAAAATTACGTGACCCAAGCCGATGATTATTTCATGGAATAATGGAAGCATTTCTGAAATATTTCTTTCGATACTGGTCGCAGCATATCATCAGATAAGATTAAAAAGTGAGCTATGAAACCTACTCCCGAGTAGCCTGTGAACGGCTTTGAACGGCTTTGTTGAGGGGGTTTCAATTTTTTTCGGCCGTTCACAGGCTAACTCCCGAGAGTTTATTAGAGCAATACATGAATGCAATGCAGTGCTGCATCAAGAAATGCAACGGCTCAGTGATCATTTTGTCTGATACTACTACAAGCCAGTTTTGTTTTCAATGCTGTTCAGTAGTTGTAGTTGGATTGACTTCCCCATTCTATCGTGAGTGAATGTTGGTTTCGATGGTAATGAGAACTAAACTTTTTTTAATTTGAGTAATACTTTATTCCAAAAGGGTGCTTTCTGCCTCTAATAAATGCACAGATGAGCCACTCTCTGTAACAAACAGGGCGTTTTCCGGCAATCCTAAGGGCGTGGTCCCCAAAAATTTTTCCGGGGGCTGCGCCCCCGGACCCCCAAACTCCTCGCGCTTCGCGCTCGCTGCTTCAATCCATTTTCAACTCGCGCTTCGCGCTCGTGCTGGCGACTGTCAAATTTCAGGCTGGATCCGCCCCTGAAAGCCCTTCGATGGCGTTAGCTGTGGATTTAGGTTTTTTGCCTGGAGTGGGATCCATGGGCTTGGGGTCACTGTGGTAATTCTGGGTCTCTTGCACATAACGCATCTTTTGGAATCATACTGATTACTGAAAATACGGATTTTTATTTATTTTTTTTAATAGGGGGTGCTCTCTCCTCGATTAGTCTATCTACTGAGAGAGCTCGTCCTTTAAGGAATTCCCCACATACAGTTTTCATATGTTCTCTTCCTTAGTTTAATTCTAGGTGCTTGTATCGTTTGTTATTATCTGTATTATTGTATTTAACCCTATCCCGACTGGGCTTTTTGAGCTACTAGAAGACTGGGGGGGGCTCATTCAGCCCCCCTCTCTAAAATCGCCATTCCTTCACTTACGAAGACGAAACTCACCACGCAGGTAGCCGTGTTTATGATCTATCATTTTTCACAAAAAGAATTCTAAAAATAGATATGACGACGGTTCTAATTTCTTTCTTTGTTACCAAATCTCAACAATATATATACCATTCGATTTGTCTCGATGAGTACTTTCATTTGATAGATAATTTATTCATATTTGCTGACATAAGCAGTTTATTATTTCTATGACGTCATCAATCTTTATGACGTCATATTCCTAATGAATGAGTATTTATTCATGTAAAAATTATGTAATTACCTCAAATATTGATGAAGGTACTTGATTTCACCAATAATATGCGAAATTAATGGTTTTAAATCATATTTATTGAGCTAACAATTTTGCATTGAATCAAATTTTCATTATTTAGTTAGTTAATTTATTAGAAACCACAAATAGCCGTATGAAACCATATAAAACTACAAATTAATGGTGTCAAGCAGGTATTTGGATGGTTTTTGCCAATTTTATCAAGCTATTTGCTAATTATGGGCCCTTTTCTGCAAATAGCTTGATTTTCTCAAAATTTGCATTGTTTTTGGTTGCCTAGCAACCAATCACGTGCCTATTGACTGATTGATGCTATTTTTAGATTCTCCTTTGTTCAATTATGACACAGTGCAAGTTTCATTGTCATAGCTGTTATACTTGTGGAGAAAAACAGGGGGGGGGGCGAAAAATGCCCCCCCCCGGTAGAAAATCACTTTTTTTACCCGGTTAAAATAGGGTTAAAGATGACGTCATTGATGAGGTCACGTGACACATAATTGGTCGATTGTTCCTGGAAAAAATTTAAGAGACCTTACAAATTATAAGTATAGAAAGTAAAAAGGATACTATCAAAGGATAATGAGGTGATCTGGAATTGCACCCATAAACAGCTTACCTAAAAGTTGGCCCCGACCACTCTGAAAAAAAACAGCCCCCTGAAATTTTTTTTCAAAATTTCACACAAAATCACACTTCAAAAGGATAGAAACTAAAAGTAAAAAAACCATTCCCTGGTTCGTTGAACCAATTTGGAGCAGTGCTCAGTTAAGTATGTGGGGGGGGGGGCTGAATGAGCCCCCTCCCCAGTCTGGATAGGGCTAATGTATTCTGTATTGGAAATTGTATGTTGAGTGAATTTTCAAATGAAAACTGAACTGAACTGAACTGAACTGAAACAAGTGAAAGTAAAGTACCGATGTGGAAAGGATTTCCTTGACAAAATGGACAGTTTCTAATTATCTAAGTTAGATCTTCCCAGTGCTGCAATTTCTTAACCCTATCTGACCTGGGGGGGCGGATTCGGCCCCCCCCCTAATACATTTATGTTTACACCGTTTTCCACACATGCAGCAGGCCTCTGATACTTCGTAAGTTTAACTTTGTATCATAGAGCAATAAAATTGCAACAATTTGGACAATCTATTTTTAGCACTGTTTCCATGGTTACCAATTTTTCATACTGCACTCTGTGAAAAACATACTTTGTATCGCTTTTAATCATGTTTAATTGGTCCAATTAAGTCTAAATTAAGAATTTCTATATAATTTGATCTATATCTTTCATTTCTATATGAAAAATAAAGTTTCATGACCTTTTAGCAACCTTTCATTTATATGACGTCATATGACATCATAATGATCATCATGCTCTAGCAACAACAACAACATCGCTAATTGGATTATGATTTGAAATTTACATTGTTTACATAATGAACTACCTTTGTGCCAAGTTTGGCTGCCATACCTCTTATGACAACAGAGATAAACAGGGGGGCGGAATCCGCCCCCCCAGGCATTGAGTGTTTCAAATCACCCAGGTCAGATAGGGTTAAAGGACAAGTCCGGGGTTGGAATAATTGTTCATAAAATGAAAGATCATAATGTTGTGAATAGTGTGTAGTACTTTTTTCCAACCTTCTCTGTCTTTTCTCTCCGAAATTGTGTATTTAAATCTGTGCAATGAGCGAAATGACGTCATTGTTCATGACGTAATTTCACCCATTTCGCCTCCGACCTTAACGAGGCTGTTTTCTTTATAGAACTCTTAAGGTAGGTCACCTGTCGAGAATTTAAAATCGTTGTTTTTGCAGATAGGCTGATGAAATTCTCACTACCTATCAAACACGTAATGTCGATTTCAAATATGCAGTCTATTTTTAGATACAATAATTGGTTTCCATAGAAACCAGAAAACAATAGAAGTTTAGCAGTACTGCTTAGTGTTCATAGATATTTTGTATCATTGCTTCAGAGGGCCCTATACATCAAATGAAAGGCTAGATCCTTGGGAATTATATAGGGTCATTATATTTGTTCAATTCAGCATTTGAAGAAAAATATGAATAAAAATGCCAAAATCAAGCAATCGTGAGAACTTTTCATCCAAAACAATAGTGCCTACTCAGTATTGGTTGCTTAGATTAAAAAGCCAATGAGCCCATATCACTCCCCATTCTATAAGCATTCAAATGATGTATAGACATTAGGTACCACTGCTTGCCTGACCAAAATCTATGTTCACTAAGCTTTATAACTTTCGCAAAAACCTAGTTTTGAGAAAACTGCATTTGAAATCTCAACTTGGTATTTTTTATTTATAGCATCAAATAGAGTTATTGCAAGGTAGTGAAATCCCATTCATATGTTCTGATTGCTTAACTACTTAGTGAGAATAACATTTCTGTTTACTTCCTGGCCATTTTTTTCAGTTTTTAAATATCATTTTGGAACATCAAATGAGCCAGCGGCATACATAGTCCCTTCCGTTGCTTTTTTCTTCTGTTCTTGTGTTGCCTTATTGTACTTAAGCTGCCTTCTCTTTTTCTTTGCAGCTTCTGTGCTAGCTTTTAATGACTTTTTCAGCCTCTTTGCATCCTTTTCATTTGATGCTTGTTCCAAATAAAGTCCCGGCTCTATTCCTAACACCTTGCAGAGTGTAATGCGACACGTTGAGCCAATGGAGAACTGGCAAACTGCAAGCGAAACTGCAGTCTCCATTGTTATTCTGCCAACAAATGTTGCTTTTGGACAATATTTCCAAATAACATTGTGCAAGGACTCATTGGGATTCTGTGTTTTGTTTCTGGCACACCTTTTCAGAAGATTTTCATCTGACAGCCTTTGGAATATGGGTGCAAGCTTTTTTCCAATATCTGCTGGTAAGGTTTCATGCTCCTTGTGTGATTCTGGCATCTCCCCCTGTGCTGCAGCTCTTTGCCAAAAACACCATGATTTAGCACCAGGTGGACAGTGTGTGTGCTTTGGGTGGTCATTAGAGGATGACAGGTGAAAAAGAATGGCAAAGATTCTTTTCTTCATTAATTCCACATCATTTGCATTGTCTTTGATGGCTCTCCCATAATAATTTTGGATTTTTGTAATTTTTTCTTGGGTTAGCTTTCCTTTCCCTGCTAATGACTGCTTCTGGGCCTTTGGTGTTGCAACTAAATTCCTAAGAGCTGTCCCCATTCTTTTTGAGACATGGTTCACACAATCTTCTTTACCAATTAGAACGTCCTCACCATAGGGCTTATCTGCAACAACTGAGTCATAGGCCTTGCTATCTCCATCACTTAGCATGACAGTGTATCGAAGGTGATGCTCCTCCTCTGATCGTCTCCACATTCTACGGGCACATTCAACTTCCATAGAGTTAGCTGAGCCATCAAAGTTTTTTGGGCAATTTTCGGCATGCTTATTGTCCAAGACTTCTGTGCTATCTGGGCTGCTAGCAGCAATCTTGCACTTCAAGCAAAAATTTGACAGCACTTCATAGTCAACTGGCAGGCCAGTCAGGAGATCTATGACTGCCGCTACACCATTGTGTGACGAATGTCCTCTTCTCTGCCAGGCACCATCAAAGGAAACAGCAATGTCCAATATGCCATTGCTGTCTTCGGTCTCTCAAAGGTCTCTGTATGCTTGAACAATCGCCTTTACCGATTGCTGTTTCACCTCTTTGAAAGTTGAAATACTGGCATCATGAATCTTTTTGTTGTGAACTTTATATACATTTTGGCTCATGGAACATGGAAGATTCATCATGCCACACCATTCTTTCATTGACGCAAATCCACAGCCTATTCCCCTGAAAGCAAGCGTTGCCCTTGTATTGATCTCAAATGGGACGTTCGTTGATCTTGATTTTCCCATTCTCTGACAAAGGTAGTTTTCATCAACAACTTCTTCACATTTGGTACAAAACAAAGATCCCATGGTAGCAAAACCAGACATCTTGTCTTCCAGAGTCTGTAAACTGATCCCAGGGCTGTTGCAAGTAGGGCATAAAAGCTTGCTCAAAAGATTTGTGAGTGAAGACTTCTGCACAAACATGAAGTGGTCATCTGCTTCTCTTTCTTGTCTGATCTGGGTGCTTTCGAGAGTCACACCAAAACAAGCTAGTTTTCTTTCACTGGCTGATGTACTAGGCCTTGGTTCGGGATAGTTCAAAACATCATCTGCCACTACTGGGGTTGCTAGTAAATCAGTCTTCTCTTTTCTTCTCCGATGAATTTTCTTGCGACCAAGAAAGGGTTTCGTTGATCTTTGCTTCGTTCTTGCCATGGTTTATCCAAAAATGCAAGCTTTACGGTAATACTTCGAGAGACTTCAGTGAACGAGAACGATCAGTAGAAAGGGTTGCTTCTGCCATCCACGAGAACGCCATTTTATTTAGGCACACGAGGCGATAAACCAATCAGACAGCAGAACGCCGTTCACAAGCCAATCATATTGCGGCATTTATTTCTTTCTGGCTACGCAACGAAGTCTTTTATTCGAACAGCATCAGAACAATGTCATAAACACATACACAGGCTGCCCATATAATAAAAGTAGCCTCATAATCAGATAGAGCAGAAGCAGGGCTATCCAATGATGCATTGGGGTTCAATGGTTGAGCCTGGGAAACTTTCAGGGAAAGTTACTGAAAATAAGATACTTTTAAATCTATTTTGTACATGTTTTGAAGATTTACAATGACCTGCATCACTGAAACCTGAAGTATTTACAATTTTGAGGGTGAAAATACTCAAAATGAGTATAGACTCGAATTCTCCAATAACTAAACTAACTTTTCATGAAAAAACCTCATTTTGGTAATTTTGTTGAAAAAATCGAAATTTTCGACTTTATCGCGTTTTCAAAATGGCGACGACATTTGGCCTAACTTACGAAAAATGTTGAACGAATTTACAACAGAAAAAGACATCAAACCCCGGAAAAAGCTACAACTGTTGGCAGTTGGTAAGGTTGCTTTTTGACATTAATTGTAGAAACCCGGACTGGTCGTTTAATTTTTGGTGATCTGAGGGGTGAGTTTGTTATAGGCAATTCGTTTTTTAAAAAAATCAAAATCTACTCTACAAAAATAGATTGGTCTCAGAAAACTTGACAGGACTATCAGTTTATATCGATTTCCAATTCAGAGACACAATATCGTTTCTCTGGCAATTTGGATTGGAGGAGATATTTTCAGATATTGCTGGGCAGTGCTAAAAAATTCAAATCATAAATGGCTTTGTAAATCTTTATAAATATAGAGTGCCAAATGCAAAAATATTCATAAAGTAACATGGCTTGTATCTATTCCTATTCCTTGTTATCTATTCCTAATACTTCCGCTAAATTCTTGTTGCATGGTTTATTTTCCTACTCCATACATTAAATTGATGCTTTATAACTTAATTGTCATTGCTTATTTTTCATTTACAATGCTTATTTCGTTCAATTGTCATTGCTTATTTAGATCAAATATTTGTTGCTTGTTGCAATTGTTGTTGCTTGTGAGAAGTGCTTCTATTCTTATTCCTTCTCCATGGTAACGCAAACTTGCCATAAATATATGTTGTTTCTCCATGGCAACGATCTGGCCATGGAAAGGGAACTCCCCCTCGCTTAAGCCACCCCGGATGTACCTTTACCCTGTTCGTTCCGTTCTGTTCGGTTCTTTTCAATGGCGTTGTTCGCAATGCGATGATTTCGTTTTGAAGTGTTATTGTTATGTTGTTTCTTGTCCTATGACGTCGGTTGTGTGTCTTCGTAGTCTTGCTGTTGTTGTTGTTGTATGTGGTTTCTTACCGTTTTGTAGTGTGTCATTCGTAGTCAGATTTTTTCCCTGTGATGTAAGGTCAGGTGTTGGTGAGTTGCAGTTGTTGTTGTTGTTGTTGTATTCTTTTGAAGCGCTTCCTGAGTCTTTGTAGCTGGCCATTCGCGTCTGCGTCCAGACTAAATATTATATAAAGTGTACCGTTGAAGAGGGCCTAACCATTCGAAGAAAACAGGCATCAATTTGGTCTTTTGTGCTTTTTATTCTTTATTTCAGTGCTGACTAGTTTCACCCACTAGGGCATCTTCAGAGTAACTGATTTATTCAGAGTATCTACCTCTATTTATAGTGTATTGTCTGTCCATATAAGGTTAATTAGTTTACAAGAATAATTTTGTCCTTATAAGGTAAAATTCTTCTTGTTGTATGTTGTTGTTGTTGTTAGCCTCGTTCTCGTTGTTTTCAGTTGAGTCGTTGTTGTCGTAGGGGTCGGTTCTCATATCATGGTGTTGTATTTTTGTGCTATGTCACTTGACATCAGATTGTCTTTCGTCCATCGTTCTACGAGCTTCGCTTTTCCAATTTCATTTTCGGTCCTTCTTTGCAAGTGGTTGATTCCGTGAATCTTAAGCCACCCCGGGCGTACCTTTACCCTGTTCGTTCTGTTCTGTTCGGTTCTTTTCAATGGCGTTGTTCGCAATGCGATGATTTCGTTTTGAAGTGTTGTTGTTATGATGTTTCTTGTCCTATGACGTCGGTTGTGTGTCTTCATAGTCTTGCTGTTGTTGTTGTTCTTATGAGATGAGATCTTGTCGTTGTT
This sequence comes from Aurelia aurita complex sp. Pacific, assembly GCA_004194395.1. NCBI lineage: Eukaryota > Metazoa > Cnidaria > Scyphozoa > Semaeostomeae > Ulmaridae > Aurelia > Aurelia aurita complex sp. Pacific. The sequence goes on from REGL01000292.1 coordinate 260,920, forward strand.
ATGAGATGTTGTATGAGATCCACTGAAAGCCAATGACTATTGACCATAAGCTGTTCTCATTAGAGGTATAGCTAGATCGAGCTTAGTGTTGCGCAAGACCCGATTTTAAATATCAGATAATCAGGAGACAAACCCACAAAGGTTGTCGGATACAAGTCCATTTAGGAACTTATGTACCATGGTAGATGTTTGTCTATGGACTAGCCTGTCAACTGAAATCCATTCTAATCATTCCAACAATGGAGCAGTGGATGAATCAAAAGAGCAGCTCATGACAACTTTTGCTGCTTTGTTTTGCTGGCATCGTAACAGCATCCCCACAATGAGCAAGGATAGCTTAACCCTATTCAGGGCAGGGAGGGGGGGCGTTTTTCGCCCCCTCCATGCAGAAACTTGTCTGTAGCCCTCAGATCACATTAATTGAGACACTGAAATTAATTGTCTTTTCCTAAAATGTAATAGGCTTTCCAATGAAAAAGATTAAAAATTCAAAAAATTGTTCACGTGAGAGAGGTATTGAGTAAAGTTGATTAAACCCTGCAAATGCCCTCATTTCTACATGTACTGGGTGTACCAAAATGATGTATTACTGTTTGATTGCTTACACGTCCATAACCAATTAACTGATTTTCAAAAACTTTGTTTTATTTGATTGCCTAAAAGCTAAATTATATTTTAAAATGCTGGTTGCGGTTTAACCACGGCGTTTTCATGTCGAAAAGTAGATCGATAAGCTCGCTAAAATTCAAGCCTTCGATTGCATGAGAAAGAAACGGCCTATTTTTTCAGTCAACATTTTAGATGTGATACAAAAGGCTGGACTCGTATTCGTATTCTCTGACCTCAGTATTAACTGAATTCGTATTCTCTGAACGCCATGTATTCTATAAACGACATATAAATTCAGCCTTTTGCATCAAATCTAAAATGTTGACTGGCAAAGAAGGCCGTTTCTTGTTCAGGCTATCTAAGGCCTGAATTAGAGCATCTTTATCTATCTTCTTTTCGACATGAAGAAATTGGCCTAAACCACAGCCAACATACTCAAATACAATTTAGCCTTTCGGCAATCGGATAAAATACAGTTTTTGAAAATCGGTTCATTGGTTATGAGACGTTAAGTAATCAAACAATAAGACATCATTTTGTGGCACCCGGAATATAAATTTGTTGGTTAAAGTGAGTACAAAGACCAGCATGCTTT
>REGL01000292.1:262811-279664 GCA_004194395.1 Aurelia aurita complex sp. Pacific
GGTTGGAAAATGTCACCTCTAACTGCCTGACGTGTTCCATGGCTGTGAACAGCGTTACTGAGCTGAAAAAATGTGTGAAAATGAGAAGGTGAACGATGATTTAGAGACTTGCAGACAAATTTGAGAACATCCTGATGAATCATATCTTTCTGTTTGAGAATTATCCGTGAAGCAAAAATTGGTATTGAAGGAAATGTGTAGGAATGAAAGGATATAGACCTCGAAACCCTTTTCTGTACTAAGAAGAGAGGTTCCAGATAAGAATCATAGGAAAGACCCCAGGTTGTTGAGCCATAGCACAGAAATGAAGAGAAAATAGAATAATAAAGATTTTTCAAGATATCAAGGGGACGAAGATGTCTGATCTTAAAGAAGATACCAGATGTTCTTGAGAGTTTCTTAGTTAGTTCAGAACTATGATATTTCCAGGATAGATTTTCATCCATCAAAAGGCCTAAACATTTAACATACTCAGATCTTGACACAGGCTTCTTACCAAATTTTATACTAATCTGTTCAGGAAATTTCTTTCTTGGTGATTGGAATATGACAAAATTTGTTTTATCAATGTTCAGCGCTAGTTTGTTTATTTCAAGCCAATGTTTTACTTTCAAAAGCTCTCTATTAAGTTTATAGTTTAGTTTGTTAATGTTTTCAGATTCATAATAGATATTTGTATCATCTGCAAATAAGAAAGAAGACAGGATTTTAGATACATTAGGCAAGTCATTTATATAGACTAAGAAAAGTAAGGGTCCAAGTACAGAGCCTTGAGGAACACCACAAGTTATTTTTCCTAAATTAGAGGAATACCCATTTACGGAGACAAACTGCTAGTGATTCAGTTTTTGTAGCGAAATTTGATGGTTCACAGTATCAAAAGCTTTCTGTAAGTCTATAAAGATTCCACATCCAATTTTATTGGAGTCAAGTGTACATTTTATTCTCTCAGTCAAACTAATCAATGCGTGGTCAGTGGAGTTGCCACTACGGAAACCAAATTGCATCTCAAAGAGAATCTCATGGAGTTCTAAGAAGCTATATAGTCGCTGATGCATAAGTTTTTCAAAGATTTTACTGAAAACTGACAATAAAGAGATGGGTCATAATTTGCATTAATTGCTGTATCACCTTTTTTATGAATTGGAATAACCATAGCAATTTTCAGCTTTTCAGGAAAAATACCATTCTGGAATGAATCATTGATGATTAGAGAGAGCTGTAAGGAAATATGGGGGTCAAGTATTTTAAGTGATTTTACTGGAATACTATTTGGTCCAAGAGCCTTGCCTTTTTTAAGTGACTGTATTATTTTAGAAACCTCATCAGGGGCTGTCGGGGAAATAAAGAAGCTGTTGTTATTTGGAATGTTTAAGTACTTAAGGGGAGAAGTTGGATTTCTTGGGATTTTCTTTGTGATCTTATCAGCAGCNGTTTTTCAAAGATTTTACTGAAAACTGACAATAAAGAGATGGGTCATAATTTGCATTAATTGCTGTATCACCTTTTTTATGAATTGGAATAACCATAGCAATTTTCAGCTTTTCAGGAAAAATACCATTCTGGAATGAATCATTGATGATTAGAGAGAGCTGTAAGGAAATATGGGGGTCAAGTATTTTAAGTGATTTTACTGGAATACTATTTGGTCCAAGAGCCTTGCCTTTTTTAAGTGACTGTATTATTTTAGAAACCTCATCAGGGGCTGTCGGGGAAATAAAGAAGCTGTTGTTATTTGGAATGTTTAAGTACTTAAGGGGAGAAGTTGGATTTCTTGGGATTTTCTTTGTGATCTTATCAGCAGCAGTGAGAAAATATTCATTAGAATTGTTTGCAATGTTAACAGGATCTGTTATTTTAACACCATTTTCATCAGTGAGATGAGAAATCGAGACTGTTTCACCAGTGACTGCCATAGTTTTGATGACACTTTTAATACCCTTCCAGAGCAGCTTGATATTTGCCTTGTTTTCTGCAAAGTGATTTTGATAGTAGTTTGATTTACTTGCTTTTAGCTCATTAACAACTTGATTTCTAAACTGTTTGTGGTGAGAACAGTTCTCAAAAGATTCACTTTGCTTGAATTGCTGAAATAGCCTGTCTCTTATCCTCATCATGCGCTGAATTCTAATGTTAATCCAGGGTTTATTTCTTAGTTTTAGATATTTTTTGTATAGTTTCTTTTTAGGGCAGTGTCTATCAACAAGTTGGTTTAGTTCTTCTAACAGTTTATCAAATTTATTGTCGACAGTAAGATCATCAGTTTCCAAAAAGTCAAGATTCATATTTTGGCAGTCATCAAGGAATTTTGAATTGTCAAATTCAGTTCAGTTCAGTTCAGTTCATATATTTTAAATTCACAACATACAATTTATAAATTACTCTACTAACAGATAACTAAACTACAAGGAAATAAGATATTACAGAAATTAATAGATTGATACGGAAAATTAATACAATATACAAATACAGAGAAATTAGATAAATTGTATGGAGTGAATTACTTAAAGGAGGAGCTCTCTCAATAGGTAAACTAATCGAGGAGAGAGCCCCCCCTATCCTACAATAATTTTAAATGGATATGGTTGGATTTAAATGATTCAAGAAATATACGCATTTGGTTTTCACGCAAAAATGTTTCAGAAATATTGATTGGCCTTGTTCAGTAAGTAAATTTTCAGTTGCTTTTTGAATGATATTTTCGATGGAGCATTTCGGAGTTCCACAGGTAATGAATTCCAGAATTTAGCACCAAGATATCGAATTGACTTAAGACCATATTGAAGACTGTTCATTCGAGATAAGTATAGATCACCTTGACTGACCTGTCTAGTGGCATATTGATGAACAGATGAGTTGAGTAGAAAGAAGTTGTGAAAGCAACTAGGTGAAGTTTTATTAACAGAGTCAAGTCCTAAGAATTTAACAAATTTGACCCTCTTAATATATTTTTCCCCTATTTTAATGGTAGAATCAGAAGGAACATTCTTAGAAGAGGAATGAAAGATAATATAATTCGTTTTCTCAATATTTAATGATAATTTATTAGCATCAAGCCATTTCTTTATTGATCTAAGTTCTTTGTTAACAATTTTAATAAAGTTAGGTAAATCTTTGGATTCACAGTAGATGTTTGTATCATCAGCAAAGAGATAGAAATTAAGTTTCTGAGAAGCATTTGGTAAATCATTGATGTAGATAAGGAAAAGTAATGGGCCCAGAGCAGAACCTTGCGGTACACCACCACAAGTGATTGAAAGTAAAATCTTTTATAGTCAAAAACATAATATGATGTATTATTATAAGCTGGTGCAGAATTTTGGAGAATGGAAAACATGGGAAAGTGATCTGAAATTTGGATCAGAACATTTCCGCTTGTGACCTTGGAATTAAAATCATTAGAAAATATGTTGTCTATTAATGATGCTGTTGAATCAGTTACTCTGGTAGGTTGGAGAATGAGTGTCTGAAATTGGTAGAGAACTTGTTGTTTAAAAAGTCACCAGTAAGGGTATTATTCTCATAGTTGAGTAGATTTATGTTGAAATCACCCATAATAAAAGCTAATTTATTTTCATTTGCAATATTTAACATAATTTCTTGAATGTGGTCATTAAAAAGGGTGATATCAGAACTTGGATGACGGTATGCACAACAGCATAGAATATTCTTTGATTTAGCACTCTCAATTTCAATCCAAACAGTCTCAAAATCCAGAGTGCTAACGCAAAGGTCAAGACGCTTGTTTGCTGTAAGGTTTGATTTGACATAAATACCAACACCACCAGCCGAAGTATGAGAAGGTGTATGGTGAAATTTATAACCAGGAATGTCAATATTTGATAGAAGAGGTGAATCTACAGAAATCTTTATTTCTGACAAGCCTTTAAGCTGAAAATAAATCCCAATGTTTCCTAGGAGAGTATGTAGTTCATCAAAATGAAGAGAAATGCTTCTGATATTCATGTGAAGAAGTGAGAGATCCTTTGAAGAGGCATCAATAGCCTTGAGTTTATCAAGATTATGATAGCTGTAATCAATGTCAGGCTCANCATTAAAAAGGGTGATATCAGAACTTGGATGACGGTATGCACAACAGCATAGAATATTCTTTGATTTAGCACTCTCAATTTCAATCCAAACAGTCTCAAAATCCAGAGTGCTAACGCAAAGGTCAAGACGCTTGTTTGCTGTAAGGTTTGATTTGACATAAATACCAACACCACCAGCCGAAGTATGAGAAGGTGTATGGTGAAATTTATAACCAGGAATGTCAATATTTGATAGAAGAGGTGAATCTACAGAAATCTTTATTTCTGACAAGCCTATAAGCTGAAAATCAATCCCAATGTTTCCTAGGAGAGTATGTAGTTCATCAAAATGAAGAGAAATGCTTCTGATATTCATGTGAAGAAGTGAGAGATCCTTTGAAGAGGCATCAATAGCCTTGAGTTTATCAAGATTATGATAGCTGTAATCAATGTCAGGCTCAAAGCTCTCATCAATTTCGTAATCTGATAGGTTTGGAAGGTTTTGAATTTTTGAAAGAATTTTTAAATTTGGCAATGAGTCAACTATGGAAGGCAGATCAGTAACATTAGTTCCAAGCAGAACTTTTTCAGACAATAGGGTGTATGGAAAAATTTTTCCATGATTCTTTATTGTGCAGAAGAGGCAGGTCCAGTTAACACTGGAGGTTTCATCCTTCAGGGATTCATGGCTTTGAGGTGAAATATCGTTGCATTTAATGTGGATCTGGTGGTTACATTGACTACAGCACAAGTATTTTTGGTTTTTATGAACCCTCTTGAGACAGATTGTGCAAAAAGTGCTAGAATGTTGGGAAGAAGTTGTACTTGCATTTTGTAGTCTATCTATGATTTGATTGGTTTTGTCTTTGATAGAGGCCATCTGGTTTATCATTGGACTCAGCATCAAAAGTTCTTTCATTTGATATATAACTTATTCATATTTGCTGACATCAGTAGATTTTAATTTGTATCACATCATTGTAATTCGTGACGTAAAATAACAAAGGAATAAAAGGGAAAATGAAAAAAATTGTATTAAATTTAGAATTTTCATGGAAAGATAAGCAGTAGGGCAAAGGATGAACATAATATCTTTCAACTTTCGCTGCAAAGAACAATAAAGACTCCAAAATTAATACCTTTCAGTCCATGGTAGTAAACAACATTACTTTTTTTCAGCAGGTAAAATCTTTGATTTAAAACTGCTTCTCAACAGTAATACATAAATCAATGAATCTTCACCTGAATATACATTTGGGTATGTAAAATCAGAAAATGATGAAAAATCTTTAATTTTGTACAATTGTGCTAATTTATGCAAATTAGCGGGCACGGTAGTCAAAATCTAGGGACGAAGATATTTCCACTAGTACATGCGATATCATCATGAAATTTCCCCGTATATGTCATTTTCATTTCATTTCATTTTATAGTATTTATACAGGGTAAGTATTCAACGTATAATACAAAAATTGATTTACAAACTGCCCTGTTAAAAGAAAGAAAAAAAGCAACTTACAATATCAAGATAAAAACTAATATATAGGTATCAAAAGTCAAAAGGAAAGGTGTGATTATGTACAGGATCTGGCATTTTTCAATGACGATTTGAATTGTGAGAAAGTACTGGCCATCTTATTTTCTCTTTTTAATTTGTTCCAAAGTTTGGCCCCTCTATATGAGAAGCATTTTTGGCCACATGCGGTTTTTAGCAATGGTACATAAAGGTCTGTGCAGGTATTACGAAGCTGTCTAGTACTGGTTTCTGATAACCTTTGAAACAGTCCTGTAAGATAATCAGGCGCTTCATGGTTGATAGACCTATAGACCATTTTCAAGGTTTCCGTTTCAATGAGATCGTTGACCGTTGGCCACCCTAATTGCCTGATGATAGGAGCTGCAGACGATCTATAGGGGCTGTTTGTCACGATCCTAGCTGCACGATTTTGGAGCTTCTGAAGCTTGTTGAGTGTTGTGTTGCCACAAACACCCCAGACTGGGCAACAGAAACGGAAGTAAGGCTCAACCATACTTTTGTACATGGTCTGCAATATGCTTAAAGGGAGATACTGTTTAGCATGGCGTATCATACCTAATGCCCTTGATATCTTTTTTATCATTTCGGCTATGTGAACATCCCAACTCAGATATTGGTCCACATGTACCCCTAAGTATTTTGTGTGCTCTATCATCGAAATGTCATCATCGCGAATAACAAGTGCCGGCTTTATAGCTGATGTTTGTTGAATATCCTTAACCTTTTTGCGACTTCCAATCACCATGCTGTTTGTTTTTGCAACGTTAAGTGACAGCTTATTTCCAGCTAGCCATGTGTTTAGACATTCAAGGTCCTCATTAACCTTTTCATTTATTGTGGGAATACTATTCGAGGAGAAGGATAAGCTGGTGTCATCGGCATACATATTAACTTGTGAGTGCTTAATAAATAGGGGGAGATCATTTATATAGATGATGAAAAGTAGAGGCCCTAAGCATGATCCCTGCGGGACTCCACAAGTTACTTCTCCCAGATCGGAAAGCTTCCCGTTTACCTTACAGCACTGTTTCCTGTTTGAAAGGTATGATTGAAACCAGCGTAGTTCTTTGCCTGCAACTCCATAGATTTGTAGCTTATTTATTAGGATTTCGTGGTTCACCGTGTCGAAAGCTTTCTTCAGGTCTATAAATGTGACCGAGGTATATGTTCCGTTTTCGATATTCAAATACCAGTCGTTTGTACACTTTAATAGGCATGTCAAGACTGAATGTAACAATCTAAAGCTAGATTGTTGTGAGTACAAAAGACGATTTGACACCAAAAAGTTATAATACTGGTCATAAACAAGCTTCTCAAATAACCTAGACATTACAGGCAAAACAGAGATTGGGCGATAATTTGATCTGTTATCGCTCTTACCATCTTTGTAAATAGGAGCAATCCTAGCAATTTTCCATTGATCAGGGAAAATTCCAGCCGACAATGATAAATTAAAGAGCTGACTCAGTGGTTCAGCCAGAATGGATATTCCAGCCTTTAGGAAAAAACTGGAAATTTCATTAAAGGCCAAACCCATTGGAGGTCTTAAATTTGTTCATTGCTAGGATCACTTGTTCGGATACCACAGGCGAAAAAATAAAGGTGGCATTGGTAGGGTTGATGGCAAATTCACCTTTCAAGAGACCGTTCTCTGTATCGGGGCTATCTTTACATAATTCATTGCCGACATTACAGAAAAATTCATTCATTGAGTTAGCAATACCGACAGAATCAGTGACCGAGTTTCCATCAACAGTCAGCGACGGTATATTGGTAGTTTTAGACCTTTTGTTGACAAGTTTATTGATCGTTGCCCAAGTTTCTTTAAGATTTCCTTCAGATGCTTGAATCTTGTTCGTAAAATATGCTCTCTTCACCTCCTTATGTAACTTTGTATTCTTTGTGATCTGAATTGAACAGAATTTGTCTAAATCATAAAACAGGAAAGTAATCAAGAAAAACTGTTTTTTTGCAAAAAAAGCCGCCATCTTGAATTTTTTTCAAAAAAATTTCAATTCAGGTCACAGTCTTATCCAATTTCAATAATGTCGCAAAGTTTTATGTTTCTACAGGCTACAATGCCCTACCAATCCTTGTCCCAAATTTAGATATCTGAAAAAATGAGAAACTAAGAAAATTGCCTTCAAAGTTTGAATTCACTGTACACAGGGCCTAGAATCGTAAATTTTGCACCGTCTGCTTTCAAATTACATGAAAATTTTCATTTATCATTGATGGGTCTAAAACTAAAGTTTTTAAACTGAACTGGACTTCTGCCTTTAAAGTTTTCACACCCTAAGATCAAAAACACAGGTTATACATTTCATTAATTTTCAGTCTCGCGGTTCCTCAAGTGTTGATTTTCCACTGATGTATGACTTGCACATAACAGTACTTGATAATGCATCCATCAAAATGTCAAAATCATCAAGTAAATAACCATTATCAGCTGTTTCTTAGTGAAGAGCCCAAGTTTCCAAGCCCTGCACTTGCTTATATCTGATGGGCCAATTCCTAAAGTAAGTTCTTCAACTGATGAATTCTGCAATTCTTATGTGCTACATTCTTTCCATCAACAAAGTAATCCCATGCCATTATCTATTGAGTCTAATAGTGGATATCTCCTGGGCTTGCTGTAAGGTTTACTTCAGGACATAAGGCCTACACTACATCCATATCTTAGGCCTTAAAATCGTTCCCAGCCAAAAATTTTCTTGCACACCTCTGTTGCTATCCGTTTGCTGTAGTAGCCCCAAATCCCGTTTCTTTCCGTTTAGTCTTTTGCTTGACAGCTTTGTGCTTACTTGCAGGCTTTTTCGAAGCAAATATCTCCGAATAGTGAGATTTTATGAAGAGAACTTGGCAATTAACTCGAGGACTGATTTGTTATTTCAAAAACAAAATGGCGAGGCCACACAACAACTCAATCCCATCAAAACGAGGCTATACACAGGTCTCCCATGCAAATATGATAGCACAGGGTGTTATGCATTTATTTTCTATTTTCCAGGGGTGCTGGAGACTTTCTCTGGTCTCATAGCAACCGTTGTTATGGTAAAGTAGCATGACCACTCCCTTGAAATTGCCAAATACTGTCTAAATACGTAGTGATACTATTTAGATGTTTAAATAATCAGAATCTACGATAAATTTTGGTCTAGAAAAAGCAATAAAAAAATTTTGGGTCACAAAAAAAATTTTCAAAAAAATTTACTACCAAACATCAAATTTCCAATAAATAGGAGGTAGATGATCATATTGTATCTAAAACTAGATATAATATCGTGTACTGTATGATTTAGCTTGAAAAACTACTTGTTAAACACCTATTTTTCTGTGTATGTCTTAAATTCGATCGTTGCCTAGCAACTGATCACGTGACTATTGATAAAACAATACTTTCTTTATGCTCACAAATGGCCATTGCACATATGCTGAAATGTTCCATGTATCATCACCTTTCAGTTCGGAATTAAGTAGGGGGGCCAAAAGTGCCCCCTCCCCTTCCCAAAAATATCATCATTTTAGCCTGCCCTGAAATGGTTTAGGTGGGGCTCAACAATACTTAAATGCACGTTCCTAAGGGCATCTTCTTGGAAAAATTGCTTGGCATATTTCAAAAGCCAAAGGGCTTCTGAGATTTTCTTTTGATGGAACTTTCCCTGGCTTCCCCATTTCAAATTCGCATCAATCATGATACCAAAATATTTCATGTATCAAGGTACAAAGAGAAGATCCATTTAATTTCTTCTGGAGAATAGTCTCGGGTCAGCCAGAAAAGTTGCCACGTTTGAAAATCCATTGCTTCCACAGTACTTGACAGTACTTATTCCAGGCTCTCGTGCGCATTGAAATTAGGTAAGGTCGAATTTACGATGATTTCATGGTTGTCAATGCCTGAAAAAATGGCCAAAAGCACTTGATGAAGTTGTAAGGAATCTCAAAACATAAGTCATTTCACCCCGGGATATCCCCTTTACCAGGAGTTATGAAATATAGATTTTCAAACAAGTTCTGAAGTTTTCCTGTATTTCAAATGCTCAGAAAAATGCAGACAAATGATGAAAATAATTCTCGGCTGTGACTGTGAAGCAAAACTCAATTCATTCCAATCCACAAGGAATTCTTGTTGCTATGAATGTTGAAATGTAGGAATTTTTTCAGGCTTATCCGGTCGATTGAAGCTTTGAAATGAGGCAAACTTACAGTAGAAACTGATGATTTTCGCTACGAACAGGGACCAAAAGTTGCAATTTCATCTCAAGGTGTAACATCTTAGTACCAGAAACAAAGTTTAGACAGGAAAGTGATGATTCTTGAGATTATCCACAAACCGAGCTTTAGAGACCATAAAAACGTTATTTTATGATATTGCTAAAACAAACAAACTTTCAGTTGCTAGATCATCTGAGAATTTTCATTGCTGTGACAAAGTAAGGTAAGCAGAAAATATTACTTTACCCGTTGCTTCTCGAATTCAATGCGGCTTGCATTCATATTTTGAATAACACTTCCAGCTTGACCTGCAAAACACAACTATGTGTTAATCTCAGCACTTAGTGACAGTGCAAAATTTATTATGTTACATGGCCGGTGGAAAACAAAAAATCTTGCAAAAAAATCTACTCGCCCTGTATGAAATTATTGCAAAAAACCAACTGCCCCGTCACCCTTTCCTTAAAAAACAATGTGTCTTGTCTCCCGTATTCATGAACAACAGATGTTGTAAAATACCACCGATGAATTAGCCAAAGACCATAACAAAATCAAGTATTGCCCTTTCTTTGTCAACGAAAAAATTGACTTTGAAAGGTAAAGAGAAATTACTAATGAATCGTTCTCGCAAACGACTGACAAGGACATTTTGCATCAGTTTCATACACATCCTTACAAGCATTTCTCAACTTGCATGATACACAATTTTTTCCTCAAAATGAGCCATTTTATATTTCAAACTTCATCTTAACCTTATAAAAAGTTACTTCCCCGTTCATCTTGCTTTGTAAAAAGTGTTGACCCAGTTCTGTAAAAGCTCAAAAAAGTAGTTTCCCCGTTATGTTTTGCACCGGCCATGTTATGAAATAAACTTTGCACTGTCCCTTAAAGATTGTAAATCTTAAAGGCAATAACCACCGTTAAATGTGTCCGTTTATGAACATGGTAAAGAAATACCCACGCATGCATGGTTTCTTTAGCCCGAACATATAAACTACATTGATCTGAAGCAAAGTTTGTTGGCCGTAAAACTCGAGCACCGTTGAACCGATCCTCGCAAAACGTTCCAANGTGTCTCCCGTATTCATGAACAACAGATGTTGTAAAATACCACCGATGAATTAGCCAAAGACCATAACAAAATCAAGTATTGCCCTTTCTTTGTCAACGAAAAAATTGACTTTGAAAGGTAAAGAGAAATTACTAATGAATCGTTCTCGCAAACGACTGACAAGGACATTTTGCATCATTTTCATACACATCCTTACAAGCATTTCTCAACTTGCATGATACACAATTTTTTCCTCAAAATGAGCCATTTTATATTTCAAACTTCATCTTAACCTTATAAAAAGTTACTTCCCCGTTCATCTTGCTTTGTAAAAAGTGTTGACCCAGTTCTGTAAAAGCTCAAAAAAGTAGTTTCCCCGTTATGTTTTGCACCGGCCATGTTATGAAATAAACTTTGCACTGTCCCTTAAAGATTGTAAATCTTAAAGGCAATAACCACCGTTAAATGTGTCCGTTTATGAACATGGTAAAGAAATACCCACGCATGCATGGTTTCTTTAGCCCGAACATATAAACTACATTGATCTGAAGCAAAGTTTGTTGGCCGTAAAACTCGAGCACCGTTGAACCGATCCTCGCAAAACGTTCCAAATATCTTCGTCTTCCCTGTTCTTGATGCAAAAGAGATTTTATTTTCGCAAATTCGACACCAAAGCAGGGTAGGAGGTAAATTCGGTGAAATCAAAGGATCCACGGAATCTCCTTGCTAGGCTTCTACATACAGGGCAATGATCTTCAGACATATATAAATTGCTGGACCATTAGTAATTTTCTATTAAAGTTGTTTTTGTGAATAGTTGGTATAAATTAGTGATTATATTACTATTGTAAACAGACCAACTTTAAATAAGATTATTATCATTATCATTATCATTACAGTGGAGTCTTTCTACTCCCACTTTCCTTTTAGAAGGGGCAGAAGGGACTAGGAGAGGGCAGATTTACATATGTGGCTTCCCTTTCCATCTAAAATGTCTTTGGCTCGAGCGGCGACCGGCGAGGACATGGAGAGGTTTCATGGAGGCTTTCATTGAGAAAAGGAGATCATCTTTAGCAGCAGGGTATAAAATAGTGAAGAGTACAAAATAAACAGTGAACAGAGGAAGCAATAGAGACAGGGACCGCGCTGCGGTTTCAAAGTGGGATAGCTGAACGGCGATCGAAGCGAGGAATAATGAAGGTCCGGGGGTTTGCCCCCTTTAGAATTTTTTGAGACCACGCCCTTTAGAACGTCGGAAAACGCCCTTTTCAGTAAAATACTTGCCTCTTAATACGTCCATATAGTGTCTTAATTCGTCCATCATGGGAGTCTTAATTCGTCCATATTTATACTGTATGGGCCTGTATACGGTTTGGTTCAAAAACGATTTTAATTACCATGAAAAGAGACATATCGTTACAACCAACAAAATTAACAGCAAAGCATTTGTTCTCATAAAAACTATTGCTACTGAAGATCTGTCAGATCAAACGTGCCAAAATTGGATGCCTATTCTAATTCTTAACTAAATCGTTAGCAATTTCTAAGAGGGACATCGTGTTTGCTCACTGTTTTTTATGAAAGTTCAATATCGCTAGATTGCTGAAATTTGCCTACTTCATATTTGATTGAAGTCAGGTTTTGAGACATCTAGCCATTGAGAAGGTCTCTCAGAAGATGCAGCAGTTGTGTGTAGGAAAATATTGAAAACTGCATATTTGTGAAAGTTTTTAGACCTGTCTTTGAAAAAAGTGGGGAGGAGGGGGGGGGGCTTTAAAAGAGAACAATACATCTAATTAATGGTTGTGACGTAGCACCATTGCTTTCAAAATTTTTGTTTTTTTACGGGCCTGCTATGACTTAGATGAAGTGAAGAGAATCATTATGCGAATATCATGCGAGTATAAAGAAATGGAAAGTAGTTACATGAGAGTTAGCACAAAAGGATTCTACAGGGATTTGAAAATGGAGACATTACACCAAAGACATCCGTGTAAATATGAGACATGTTAGAGAGACTGCAATGGATCTCAGCATACGCCACTTAGATGAAAGCGTATTTCATGCAACTCTGTTGCTGAATTTCCCCAATTTCGAATATTGATTTGCATGCAGATTGAAGTATATTCTTATTAGAAATTCTAACTGGCTTTTGAAAAGAAAACAATGAACACTATGATAATGTTATAAGCTACCGAAAAAAAGTTTTTACCAACTCTTAGCGAAAGGGTAAGTATACTAGAGTAAGGATGCAATGAGTGGGGAATTGCGAGGAGAAGTTTCTTCTTACCCGTTAGAGAATGGAAGAAAGGAATCCCCTCAAGTGTTTGATATAGGTAGAATAGCCATTTATGTTTCCATGCAGTCTGTAACAAGTGTGGACGTGTTTAGAAATAGTCAGGACCACCGAGAGGGGGGGGGGGGGGGGGTTGGCCGGGGAAACTTCCCCGGGGCCCGTAAAAATGAAGCTTTATTTTTCCATTGTATGTTGTAATGATATCATCCAGCTGGGCCCCGCAAGGGGCCCCATCAAAATCAAGTTTTTTTCCCTGTCCATTGCACTTTGAAATGATATCACGGGCCTCAGTTCATTTCATTTGCTATAAAGTTTTGCGTTGTGTTGTAAGTTTCTGGCTGAACGTAAAAAAGAGATGCACAGGAGTTGGGCGAGAGTTTAGCTACTATCTCCTCGCCGCTTATTATTATTATTTTTCACTTTTTATTTACATTTGGCAACTTACAATTATGATTTGGAATCATTTTCTAGCCTAGGGATTACATTTTCGAGACGCATATCGCATGTATAGATGGTTGTATCATCCGCATAGTTACATACATCCGTTTCTTGTATCGATAACAGAAGATCATTGATATAGATATTGAAAAATAGAGGACCAAGGACGGATCCTTGAGGAACACCAAACCTTAGATGCTTATAGGTGCTGAAAGATCCATTGATTTTTACTCGTTGTTGCCGATTTTCCAAATAGCTGTAAACAAGCCATAAAGCTTCACGGCTAAAACCGTAGGTATGTAACTTAGCAATCAGTAAGTCATGTCGAATACAGTCAAACGCCTTTGAAAGGTCCATAAAGATAGCTTCTATTTTTCCACCATTTTCCAGGCACTTTTTCCATTTTTCAATAGCCCGCATCAATGCATGTTGGGCATTGTAGCCCTTGCGAAAACCACAAAGCAGCCATGATAAATATCTGATATTGAGCTAAGGGATATTTAAATATGTATGCAGCATTCCACTTAACACCCCTTAGTGACAAGGTCAGTGACAAGGAAAGTGTCTACACCCCACCGGGGTGTAGATGTTCACCTCAATATAGCCTGTGTTCCAGACCACTTGAGAAGGAAAGGTCACTTTCTTTCCAAGTGGTCTGGAACACAGGCTACTTCAACACTGCTGCATATGAGGATATGTTACATAGTCTAGGAGTACGTTTGTCTGCAAACCTTGAGAATAGCAGATTTGAGGAGCTAAAATTGAATTTTTTCGCGAAATTATAGCGAGAAAGGTAGATTTTACTGCCTTCAAATCATGTTCATAAGAACCCCACCCATTGCGTGCTTCTTTTTCGATGGACTTCCAAGAGACTCTTTCGTCAAATTCCTTTGGGCTCTTCTGAAAACAGGGATGTGAAGAGTTTTAAACATTCTGCTCTAGACGTCTGGACATTTTAGAGGCAATGCATATAGCTGCCCTGCGCTTCATAAATTGAAAAAAAAAACAAACATCTGGAGATTGAACGAGACAAACTTTAATGCAATGTACTTTGCTCGAACTTTTTCACTTATTCTTTTGAGGGTTTCTTCTCCAAAGACTGTCAGCCGGGCTACGTTTTCAGAAACAAATTAATTTGGTAATGTGTATGTTCCCTGAAAGGTCTGACGTTTTCAGAAAATTTCCGAGAACTAAGATATCAAACAGAACAGACACCGTTATAGACCAGAGGCTGGGGGGGGGAGCATGGTCACCAAGAGAGGGAATTTATGGGACAATCTTTGTAGATCACTTTTTTGCGTAGATTACGAATCTGGGTGTTGATCGGGCGGTTGAGCGGGCTTTTCGGAGACACAGGGGGGCAAAAGGTCAAAAATATGCCATATAGACTAACATCGAGAATATGAAAGCCTAAGAGGAACAAAGTTCACAGAGTAGCCATTTTAGATCAATTTTGCCCGTATATTATGAATATTGATGTTGGCTGGGTGGTCGAAGTGATTTTTCCAAGGTACGGGGGACCGAAGACCTAAAAACTACTCGGACACTAATATAAAGACTAGGGAAACGCAACTGAGCTGGTATTTCATGGAAGCATCTGATTTATAATTATTATTATTATTGATTTTAACCATTTTCATATTGAAAATATATGGTAGTCATTGCCAGAATAGGATGACGTTTGTGTTCATTTTCCATTAAAACAGTCCCTAAGGTATTGCTGTTTCTCAGTGTTTTGATCTCTGTTGTGATTCTTCTAAGATAGACTGTATTCTTCTACCACGTTTTACATTCTTGGTTTGATGACAAGTTAGTTCCTTTAAAATTTCATTATTAGAGCGTCTGATATCCATTTATGCTGTTGTTCTGTGTAGAGCGATTCGATGGAGTCTGTTTGGGTAATAGAAAACAGATCTCTGTCTCTCATGACATGGCTCCAGTCGACTGTCTCAGATTTTGCTGCTAATGTATCCTGGTTGGCTAACTCTTTTGTACCCATTTACATACGTCCTATGTGTAGATTAAGAATCTAAACCTTCATCGGGAGGTTAGAGAGATTTTCCGAGATATGGGGGGGGGGGACAAAGGCCCAAAAACTCCTCACACACTAAATATTTAGACTATGGAAAAACAAGAGTTGGTTTTTTTTTCAAAAAGAGCATCTGATTTTACACATGTTATTCGCGTAGATAACGAATCTAAACATTAATCGGGAGGTTAGGGAAACTTTCACGAGATACAGGGAGATAAAACTGCAAGGTTTCACTAAGGGAGTGGCTCTCCTCTAAGTTAGTTAGAGGTCCAATTTGGGAAAAATGACCTGAAGGAGAACTCTCAATCCTGCAAAAATTGATGTCACGTGTAAATCAAACCCTATCTTTGGTTGTTCGCCCTGATTCGTTTGACCAATTTTTACATGCTGTCACGGAGCGAGCAAGCTACTGTGATAATAATGATTTTGCCATCTAAAAAAATTGCCTTGGAAGTATCAGTGCTGAAGTCCTTGTAATAAATCATGCCCCCTGGCACAGGGAATGTTACCAAGACACAGTTCATCCATAGAAAATTCTTAGGGCCAAGACAGTACGAGAAACAGATTTTTACAGGAGATAACGAACTTTCGAAGTGGCGTGTAAAACCTGGCAGACCAGCTTCAATCGTTAAGAAGGAAAACGAAGCAACCAATGCCTAAAGATTTACGAGGTCATAAAACCCAGGGATAAATAGTAGGGATGCGAAACGCAATGGTTTTGCGCGAGCGAGCATAAATGCAGCCTCGCTTTAATGATGCCCTTAGCAACCGATGTGAACTGCTGCAAGCCTGTTGGCAACGAACCGAAGCTGCGAAGAAAAGAGGATGGTGTTGTTTGAAAGGGACAAGAAATGGATTTGTCGCTGATTTTTGGGTGACCTGAAGGTGAGAATTTAGTATGTGTCGACGAGTTCTCTCACCCGAGAAAAATTGTACTTTCTTTGTTGTTCTGTATGAGACGTTTGTTCAAGATTCAATCGCGTGTTTCAAGCCGTGTTTTAGGCATACTATTTCGCAAACATGAAATTTTTTTAAAGTCGAATTTAGCTAGCAAAATATCTGTAAATGAGTTTATAGCCTTGAGCTTAAATTTAAAGATACTTTGTGTATTAATCGTTTATTGTAGCCGCACGTACAAACAAACAACTTATACCGAATCACAAAAATTCTTCGGTCTTTCCACTTTGAACTAGAATTTGAACAATGCAAATCCGACAAGTACCCTTGGTGCTATGAATTTTCAAAAGTAAGAA
>REGL01000293.1:12651-41486 GCA_004194395.1 Aurelia aurita complex sp. Pacific
ACGACAAATCTGACAAAGTGTCCGAAGAAAATTGTTGCTGTGGTAAAAATGGACTTGATAAAACATTTTCATGTTGCTTTTCAATCAACAGCGACTAGTTCCGTTCTGGCAATGCTGATCAAACATTCTGCAACCCATTCTTCTTGCCGAAAAGAAAGACATTTATCCACATTCTTTGCCACCAGAATGCTGGGTGTAACATTTTCACAGATTTTGTCAAATTTTCTCAGATTCAAAAATCTATAACTCTGTGATAACACAAGATAAATGAAAACTATAAAAAACGCACGATAGCTCAATTATTCAGCTTTCTAAAACTAAAACTGCATAACAACTAGTGATTTAGTGAACTTCTAAATTTTCAACTGTCTGCCTATGGCCCACTGTGTAGCGACATAGCGAATTTGATGTAAATAGACCAATTTATTCAAGAAAGCTGGGACAAAACAAATTTTAGAAATTAGATGTGAGCGAAAAATTCCTAACGTCGGATCAAATATAGAAAAAAAAGTTAGAAACTTGCAAAATATTGTCTCAAATAATACACAAAAGACCCATATTTCTAAATGAAAGACAAATTTTACAATTAACACTAGATAAAATATTGAAAAATCAAACATTTCGTAAATGAAAAGACACAGTTCATAATTAAGACTAAAGGAACATATTTAAAAAATTGCACATATTAAGATATTGAAAAGATCTCATGGAATCAAAATAATAAATAATACCAGTTTCGAATAGCAGCTAAATAAACAAAGTTTGAGGAGCACATCGCATCGAATTGTTGTATAAATAAACTTGTTGTTAAATAACTGCGCAATACAAGGGCTGATCTTCGCACGGAATACGCAGGCGAGACTACAAGGCTCACGAAGATGAATGGTACTGTTGCATTGTTACTACTGGTTGTTGTTGCTGTTGCGATGGCGTGTGGGCCTAGTAAGTAAGAAAATTTGTACGAGATTAATTATTCGTTCATGATCTTTAGTATACAAAACTTTACGACACCTTTAGTATCAAAACCTTCTTGCAATAGATACCAAAACCTAACCCTTACCCTAAAAATGAGCCCTTAAATAAAACCGTTCCTGATCCTAACCCAATCCAACAAACTAATTCTTACCAAAACCCTCATACCCAGATGTAGGTATGTGTGGATACCAAAGATCTTTGGCTACTTGCTCACTTTATCGACATTTTTCAGTTCATGTATACATTTGATATGAAATAAATTGTACTTTGAACAGAGTATTATCAAAACGCGACGTTTCGAGCTAAGCCCGTTATCAAGTGAACGGGCTTAGCTCCAAACGTCGTGTTTTAATCACACTCTGTTCAAAGTACAATTTATTTCATATCAAATGTTCATATTGATAGAGACATTGTACAACACGCCTGCAAAAATTTGTTTGTGCATCTTTTGAGTTCATGATTGGATAAAAAACAGAAATCGTACCAAAATAGTGCCACTAGATGATCCAAGTAGATAAAAGAGACTTCCACGAATGTTTGATAGCACATTGGAGTGGATTTTATCTTCTCTTCACGTCCTACCGAATTTGGACGCATTTTCCACTGAAATAGGCCTTTTGAAACATGTTTTGTGTGCAAGACTCGCTTAGGTATCAGAAGAAAGAAGATGAACAGAAACAGAAATGTGTGCCAATTGAATTGAACGAACTACGTTCTGTTTATTTCACTAATAAACCAAACTAGAAACTTGCTTTGTCGCCCAGTCTCTGCATATTTCGCGTCGGAGAAGGGCCAGTTGGCACGTCCCATGAAGTCCCACTATGGGAGCAGTCTTTGGATCATAAGAGAGCTTTGTCTATTACAGAACCTTTGTCAATTCAAGTAAAAGATTAAGGTGAAAGCCATCATCATTCGATGGTTAATAGGATACAATTAATTTAAAAAAACTACAGGAAAAAGATAACACATGTAAAAATTATTTTACTTTCAAAAAATGAGTCTTTCGCATTGTTAGTTTTCTTCATTCCTAATTGTGTATTTCCAGCCTTCTGTGTCTTTTAGCTTGGAATTTCGTTTCGGTGGATGTGTGTTGTTTAATCTTAACATGCAGGCATAAAATTTGTCTGCTTCTTCTTCTCACTTGTCTGTCACACTTTTTTCTAAGAAGGAACAGCAAAACAGGGTAACTAACAATGACAGACAGAAAGGAAAAATCGATCAAAACATAGATTTTCCCCAAGTCTATTTCATCAACTGTAATAATTCTATCTGAACTGAATGGGAGCAAGTCTAATCAAAACACAGCACAGCTTAACGGTTTCCTCGAGCAACTAGTCTTTCTGCGAAGAGAAATACCAATTAAGCTTGCAAAATGCTCACATCGCAAGCAATCAAATTTTCACTGCATATAGACTTTTAAATACGTAATATTCTGCACTGCGTAACGGTTGCACTTGCTGCATGATTTCGTTAAAGGCAGTTATTGGAAATACCACTTGGAAGCAGTTTTTGAAAGGGTTGAAATAACGATATTAAACAAGATTAACTTCACACTTCTGGCATTAAAAATATAAGAAACACGTAAGAAACTTTTGGTAGCAAAATGGCCCAAATATTTAAGAAACTGCATACCAGCCCTGGACCTTAGTTACTTATAAAAATGAGTGCAGAAGCATGATGTGATTGTTGATCAGTACATGCCTCATCTTCAGCCTTAACCCTACGGTCACGAAAGAGTGTCCGTAATGTTTCATTTTATGAAAGATATTCTATCATTTTAGACAGCAAAGATGACCCAAAGTTTGGAGCATTCGGACTCACAAATAATGGAGCATATGAAGGCACTGTGACTGGCAAGGTTGGACAATATTGGTTGAACCTCAAGTACAACATCCGCAGAGTATTTAATCAAAATCCATCTCCTGTGCAAGCAACCAAACGATCTCAGCCAGGCACCGAAACGGTAGAAGACCTGGATTCACCTCCGATGATGCTTGACAATCAAAATTGAGCTTCTGATCAGCTTACTGTATTTATGATATAGCATTTTAACTTGGTGAAATGAGACTGGAATAATTTGGCATTGCTGATTGTGTAATATCTATAAAATGTATGAAATCGTCATGAATTAAAGTAAAGATTCTCTTTGAGTTCTATATTCTCATACTCTCCTCTTATTTTCCCTTCACAAAATTACGGACCACCTAACCATGGACTACAGAACGACGGAACCAAGAACCATGGACTACGGAACTAGAAACCGGCGGAGGAGAGTAATATTCTCTTGTGTAACCACCAAAGGCAATTGCGTCATTGATGTGATTTGCCATGAAGCAGCTTTGATCACCTTCAAAACTTTCACACCTAACCTCAATTTTAATATTTCTGTAACAAGTGAATGAGGCAAAATCAAGCCTTGTTTTCATTAGACGCTTTACACCAAACAGTACAGGTCTTACGCAAATTAAATTGACAAAAATTTTTAAGAATTTTCAAGAATTCTACACGTTTTATGATAAGAATACTTCAGCCATATCAAAGATTGTAAATCTTCTTAAACAAGAATTCTTAAAAAACTGAAGAGAACTCTTGGGCAGGAATACCATCATGTTAATGTGCACAAGAGCTGCACTGCACATGACTTTACCAACTGTTCTTCTCAAAAATATTTCATAAAATTGTTGCTTATATTAATCATGAAACTATTAATAAAAAGCTACAGACCTTCCAGAACATTATCTGGAACAAACTGAATGTCATCTTCTGTAATTCTTTTCACTGTACCACCTTTCTCAGCAATGATGTCTTCAATATTTCTGCAATTGTAGGAGAATGAATTTAAAAAAATTGTCTTGAGCACCTGATGGAAATTATTATAAAAAAAACTTTCTTTCTCTTCTTGTATGAAATGAAACCAATTAAATATTTAAGAGATAAAATCTTTGCATGCAAACACAAATTCCAAAGAACAAAAAGGTTGCTCTTCTGTATCAAGTTGGGTCAAATTGGAGGCAAGAATTACACATATTTTTCTAAATAAGAAATCGCTTATAAGAAACAGTGGGCTCAATTTTTGAAAGCTAAGAAACAACCCTACCTGAATTGAAAAAGCTAAGAAACTTTTGTAATTTACAGTTTTAATTTTCCTGCTGCACTCAAAAATGTTTTGACACTGTACAGTAATAGCAACTGTTTGGACATTATTTTGAGTTCTAATTTTGTTATTTTGTTTTGAGACTTACTAAGTAATTTGGGAGGAGGCCTTTAGACAAAAACAAAATTAACTCTACACTTCTGGCACTAAAAAGATCCAATCTGCAGAGTGTGGCAGCTGCACGTGCGAGACTTTTTTCAAAAATTTTGTGTGCACACCGATTTTGATCGAGATCTTTTGTTCACTACTTTGAAAACAAAGGAATCAAAGTCCTTCTACGTGAGAAAACAAGGGAATCAAAGTCCTTGCACGTGAGCACGCCACTGCTTCGTTGGTATGCACACGTGAGATCTCGTTGACAACTACCATACTCTGCAGACTGGAAAAATATAAGAAACATGCAAGAAACTTCTGGTAGGCAAAATGGCCCAAAAATTTAAGAAACTGCCTACCAGCCCCGGACCTTAGTTTCTTATATAAAAAATAACTGTACTTCAATGTTTTGTAGTATAACTTGGCACCCATTTCCAGACAGCTGAACTCACTTTTTTTCATCAAAAAACCAACCAAGATTATCCGCTATAAGATGATTATTATTACACCCATCACATTTGATGATGATCACTCCTTTTTCATACGCCAATTTGCTTATAATTTTTGAAGATCTCTTTTGACAAACATTGCATGTAAATACAATTTGCATTTTGTCTGTATCGATTTTCCCAAGTGGTTTAGCTGATGATGTTCCGTCACAGAAATGTCTTATAAGTTTTCTCTCTTGTTGGTAGCTGCGCAGGCGCTGGCCTAGCCAATTCGGCCCAAGTAAGTTTTTCTGTGATTTCTTGTTCAAGGAACATGATGAAAAATGCCTGGAAGGTCTTTCAATGTTAGCAAACGATTTTGACGCTTGAAAATCGGAAATCGGCCTTGTTATTCTACTGCAATATCTTCGCAAACTTCCACTCCAGAATTTCATCACCTCTTTCTTTGCCGCCATTTTTCGAAGGTTTAGATTCATATCGAGGCCAGAAAACTCAGACTGAGGCAGATTGAAGAGGATAGAATTACACGCAAGATGAAATTTGAATCAGAGTGGTGCAATTTTTTGGCAATACAGATGTGGATCATGTAGATTCTGTACTGATTTTGACGAGAANACTGCAATATCTTCGCAAACTTCCACTCCAGAATTTCATCACCTCTTTCTTTGCCGCCATTTTTCGAAGGTTTAGATTCATATCGAGGCCAGAAAACTCAGACTGAGGCAGATTGAAGAGGATAGAATTACACGCAAGATGAAATTTGAATCAGAGTGGTGCAATTTTTTGGCAATACAGATGTGGATCATGTAGATTCTGTACTGATTTTGACGAGAAATCTTTCGAATAAAGATTGAAAGCAAGAAAATGAAGAATAATTCGATGATCAGCAAGCTGGTAAGAAAATTCAAGATTTTATTATCATTGACATTGAATAATCAGCAGCAGGAGGGAGAGAAAAGAAATTGAAAATGGGCCTAAAAAAGATAAAAGACCTTGTGATGTTATTTACCACTAGGTAATAGCTATCACAGTATCAGTGTAAAAACCTACTTTTAGTTTTTCCTGCCTACACACATACAAACAAAGGCAGTCAAAATTTCAGTTGTGGTGTGGTCTTAATATGATTAGTCATTTTGATTAGACATTGTTTAGTTTAGAATTCCAGATTAGAATAGAACGCCCGTGTGCAGAGTATGGCACTTGCACACCGGAGATTTTGATAGGCTATTCAAAGTAAACAATAGAGAACAAAATAAACTTCTCCTTGCACACCGGAGATCTCATCGAAGGGTTCCATACTCTGCAAACTGGATAGAACGGAAAGTTTTCTCTCAGTAAAATCATCCAAAACAAAATTTCTCAACTGCATCTGGTTTTTGTTGAAAGCTTTTGCATCTACACAATTGTTTTGTAGGGATTATTAACCATTGTTTGGATTTTTAATTCTAAAAATTGAAAATTTGCTATGCGCAGAATCCATATTGGAGAATTTGTTGAATGCATGGAGGATATTAATATCTCCTTCATTCAAAGTGCTTGCACGGCTGTATTTGTGTCGCTAAACAATCCTCCCTGTGGTTTCCTCTGTTGATGCATGAAAATTTTGTACGGGCAGAACCGCGGCTGAGATTTAAAGTGCCTGGCAGAGAAATTGGCTGCACAAGGCAAACTTTCCAATCTGGTGCAGAATGAAGTTATTTGGAAACCATTTGGTTTATGGATCCAAAAGAACTCTCCAGAAATCATTCAGATGCTGTTATCAGATAAAATTTGTGACCAGAGTTGAGTGACTGAGTGACTGAACTTTCGAAATGGTGTATCTACATGCTGATCCATTCTTTATAGATAGTTTGATTATTTAGTTCTTTGTAATTCCTCACAGTTGAAAACATCATTGATCTCTGCTTAAGTTAATTTCATTTCTATGGTATGATTCATATAATAAGGACTTGCATTTAATGATTGTGGATTGGTCAACGGATCTGAGAGAGCTATTCTACTTGACCCAAAATAATATTTTTTCATAGATTGTTGGGCTAGGCAACCATTCTATCCCAACAACAAGGCACAGCATTGGCATGGCAGTGCTGAATAGTCTCGCAGAAAATCTTGGAGTTAGCTGGAATTATGAAAGAAAATGTTCAGGTTTTATTGCAAAATATATCAGAGAAAATGAAAACATTATTCTTCTGAAACCAAGAATACCAATGAATGTAAATGGAAGGAGTATCCACAAAGCAGGTTAGTTAATAAAAGTTTTATTTGTTTGTTTTTTCAGCTCAATGAAATTTAACTTGTGATGCACACACAGTACAATCTGATATTTTTTTAGATGTAAATTTGCACCTTGGTGAAGAACATCCCCTTCATATGGGTTTACATGCATTTCTAATTGCAAGATTTTGCCTGGTACAAACTTTAATGAGGACTTTTTACAGACATTTGCCTTTTTATTATTGAATTTATGTTGATTTCAGGTGAAGAGGTATTCAAGGATCATAAGATTAAAGTCTGTCTCAGATGTTATATGATGAGATTTTACAATGACACTACTGTAAATTACTGAATCTAAGACACTTCAATTGTTTTTATTTACAAGCATTTTCACATAACATCTTATTTGAGACAGACCATAGGTACATTAAAGATTGATAATCACTTAACTTTTTCCACAGTGACGATGTATTCTGTTGACCTGGAGAACGTGTTTTTGGTTCATGATGATTTAGACAAGCCGTTGGGAAAAATTCGAATCAAGACAGAAGGCAGTGCAAGGTAAAAATGCAATTCTTTATATTTCAGAATTACTTAAGTTTGTAAGTCATACAGTACAGACCATGGGTACAACCCTTCACAAGGATTCTCAAGAATTTTAGGGAATTCTCAAAAAAAATTTGTAGATCTATACTGGATGAGTAAATAAAAAGGCCTGGGGTTTGAAAAAGTGCTGCTCCCTGAATATCAAAGCAATGATATTGAAAACTGTCTTGTTTCATTCCCGATATGTCCAATTAGATTCAGTGATTTACCAGGCTTTAATCAGCCANCACAAAGGGGAGCTTTTTTCGAAAATCCCTTGTAACAGAGTGAACAGAGTGCCGATTTCAGCCAGGAAAATTCTAAAAATAAATGAACATGTTAGCTATTCAATCAGATATTGCAAAATATCATTGCTTATATATTCAGCAAGCAGTAGCCTTTCAAACCCCAGGCCTTTTTGGACTCTCCTGGTATATTTATATAAAATATTGCAATAAAGGTTATGTACATTCTATTATGCTTTCTAACTACTATACAACAATACAACACTACAGAGAACGACACAACAGGTAGCAAAAGACGATCTTTCCCCATGGCCATTAACATAAAGACATGCAGGTAGATACAAATTAAGTAAACAACTACAAAATGCTATCAAATGAAATTCCTTCGGAGGTATAGTACATACAGGACTTAGGTACATCAACATTGCCCCTTGCCTGAGAAGTCTCTTATAATTCTTAAGAGTCTCATTTTAAAATTCTTGCAATCTTCTTCTGAACAATGAAGGTACAAGCTTTTCACAAGTATTGGATATTTTCTTCATACTTATTGTCATGGGATCTAAAATCTTTAGCATTTGTTGAAAAGTTTATATCCTGTAGCCTCAAAAGAGGTTAAATGTCTTGTGTTCTTTACTGTGTGAGAGATTCCTTTCGATTTGATAAATTGTTCTAGGCCCTTTTCAGCCATTTCACAACAACTGAATTTTTGATTTTTTGAAAGTGCAATTTAGTTATTTTTTCTTTACTCAGAAAATACTAGAACAACCACAAGAATATTTCAATCTTTTGGCTATTATGCAAAATTTAATTCATTCAAATTTATCAAGTTACTTTGATTTTTCAAATGCCTGAACTCTTGTTGGTGCACTCAGCATACCTCTCATGTAAAGTACGCAAGGCTGCTGCTACTGTATGTTGGACAAGCAACTGTGTATGGCAGGACGGTTATGCTTTCTCATTCCAAGTTCTCTAGCTATGGTTTTGAGATAACTTTGATGAATTTTCCCCACAAGAATTCCTATGTCCAACTTTCTAGACATAGATGCAGGCCTCATTTTAAAATATTCTGTGCCTGCCGGTCATTCATTGGTTGAGAAGAATATGCTTGCATTCAAATCACTCTCAGTTGAGTAAAGATATCAGGAACTAATGTGTAATGATATTTTGTGCCCAGGGCTCAAAGCAATATTTTCCTTCCTGGTAGCAAGCAAAGCACCTTTCGCTTCTTCTTACGCACTTTCTTCTTTCCCTGTATACCGCCCAATTCTATCCCTATTCCTTTCTCTCCTTCTTCCCTCCCTTCTTTTCCCTTTCCCTCCCTCCCTTCCATTTCTTTTTCCTTTTACCTTTCTTCCCTCCTTGGAAGTTTAAGCATTTCATCTACCTTCCTCGTAGCGCCGCTACCACGCTACTTCGTTTTTGAGCCCTGTTTGTCCCTGTAAGCGGCACTTGTGCGCTCGTGCACAAAATAAGGCCTGTATACTGTATGTAGTTATTTTCTATGTCAATCTAGATCATCAAATTCCAGAATTCAATACAACATATTTAAGCTGTTTTCACAGTATCTCACTTAACTTTGCATGCATTTAGCTGTAATCTTATTTAGATGTTTACACCAATAGCTAGCAGGTAGAAAGTAATCTTATTTTTAAACTTTAGATTCAAAGAAGCTTGCAAAATATTTACCAAAACATCCTTACTTGTCAGAGCTATCTGCAAAACATATCAATTTTTGATGACCAGGCATCAACAACGGTGCACCTTGTCACGTTTCTAGTTCTAGAAACTTCCCAGAAAAATTGTTTTGATTTGAGGCTTATTGCCTGATCCAAAAGGTCCTATAGTATTTCTAGAAAGAAAGAAATCTTCGAAAAAATATATGGAAATGAATGACTATTGATTGCATTATTCAAGAGATTTTATGTCAGCTCAAAGTTTCATATAACAACTTCTATGATTGCAAAGCTCAAATGAAAACTTAGGCCTTAGGTTCTTTGCTGTGTCGGTGTAAAATTCTGACATTTTTCTTTGAGTTGAATGGCTTGGAGGGGACTTGTGGTGCTAAAGAACACGAAGGAACGTTAAGGCTCTAAAGAATGTTAAGGCCCAGTTTAAACATCGCTTTTTTGCCATGTCGGATTGAAATTAAAATGGTTAAATGACCAATTTTCAAGATGCACAAGCGCAGTGGCTGGTCACACGTACACACCACAGACCATGGCATGGCCTAGAATTGATTAATTAAACGTGGCAGAAATACGATGTTTAAATCAAGTCGTTTTTCTGCCGTTTGATACGACAGAGCTGGTGAACTCCTGCCGATTTATCTATTCAAAACGCCAGGTGATTTAAGCATCGTTTTTATGTCGAATATAATTACAATTAGAACTTTTTAGCAGCATCTATTGAATTCGACACGGCAAAAAAACCATGTTTAAACTGGGCCTTAACGTTCTTTAGAGCAAAGATTAAAATTCTTGGCATGAGGGTGGCATTTTCAGTATGAGCTGCTGGGCGTTTCCAATGCATGAAATGCTGCACATAATCTGATTCGAATAATAACCTTCAATTTAGCTACAGAAAGGGCAAATTAGAATGAAACATGAAATCACATTTCTGATCTAAATATTGCGAACACAGAGGAAGTAAGTTTTCACCGTTTGTTGCTGAAATTTTGTCAAAGTTTCGAGATTGACAAGATAACAGCAAACTTTTTGTCGATAGTCTTATTCATACTTTGCCACGTATGTAATTTTTCCTTTTATCTTTTGACAGTGGACATAATGGAGTTCGGTCAGCAATCGCAACATTGAGAGATGATGTAAGTCTTTTTCAACTTAATTTTCTTATATGAGGTGAAATTAAACAAATGCTTCCGTTATTCAGCCTGTTCTTCTAGCTCTGTACTACTTGATGACTGTTTTGGCTTGAAGGAACATCGTTTTGATTTCACTATTTATAACTGAGATCAAAATAGTGGATGCTTGCTTTAGCTCATTTATAGTGTAAGTGCTACACATATTTTTTCTAAGAAACTAAGAATTGGGCCAG
Source organism: Aurelia aurita complex sp. Pacific (assembly GCA_004194395.1). Lineage (NCBI taxonomy): Eukaryota > Metazoa > Cnidaria > Scyphozoa > Semaeostomeae > Ulmaridae > Aurelia > Aurelia aurita complex sp. Pacific. Next base: position 23,418 of record REGL01000293.1, read on the forward strand.
TATTTAAAGTTCCTTGCAATTATCAGATTTAGAGCACTAAAGCACTCAGAGTTTGGTACGAGTTCCATGACAGTTTTCTTGCTTACTTCCTTCTCCCTCGTGAATTTTTCAAAACGAAGTTGTTTGATGCCTTTCCACAGTTCCGAGTAATATGATACAGGAAACTAGTGAAAATATATTAGAATATGCTTAGGATATCCTTTATCTAAATGAAGAGTTTTTCAGATACTTTTCCCAATATTTGAGTTTGTTAATTATTTAGCGATAGGGGAGTTGAGCTCTTAAAAAGAGTTTCTAATGTAATACAAGAAACTGGACAATTCATTTCACTAAATCTTGCCAAGCTATTCTTGATATTACAGTAACTGATGATTTCATTTGTCGATTCTGAAAAATCTTGAAAAATGATTTTCAACTTTCTCCCAGTTTTGAGCTTTTAATGATTTATATCCATTTGTTTCCATTGAACAGAGATTTAAACGATTCAAAGTTGGAATTGGACGGCCAAGCAATAAAAATGAAATAACGGACTATGTATTGAGAGACTTCGCTCAAGAGGAACTTCCATTAGTTGACGAAACATTATCAAAATGTGTTGCTTTGATATTAGAAAGACTAAAGATTAATGTTAGGCCGAAACAATTTCAAATACTGACGGACGATGATTATGAAAAATACGAGAGCATCGATGCAGTGCAAAGAACTACAGGTAACGCCTTTTATAATCGTGATAGTTGATGTTTGAGAATTTGTTCTATTTATTTATTGATTTATATGCTTTTGAATCGAACATAATATTAGCACATTACAAACATAGCGTAGGACTGGGACTTTGAAATTATCTCGTTTATTTATGGAAATGAATCAATTCTAACAGCTGGGAAGTTTGTTCAAAAATTTTAACAGATACCGGGTGAGTCAGAAAAAAGAATCCCCGCTTGGAAGGCCACTGCTCCATGAATATCAAAGCAATAATATAGAAAACTGTTTTGTTTTATTGCCAATATGTTCAATTAGGTTCAGTAATTTGCCCGGCCTTAATCGGCCATTCCTTCCCGTGGATATAGGTGATTTTCTGCAGAAAGCCCCTTCCAAAAACCTGCAAAAACGAATAAAAAGAATGAGCAAATTTTCTTTCCTAGAATTGATGACACTCGCATAGATTCATGTATTTTGTCATCTTGGGAGAATGGAATCCCCCTGAATAGGTCATCGATACCAGGGGGAGGACTTGTTCACCCTCCCAAGAGATAATAGCACGTGCTAAAGCGTCCGTAAGTAATCGCTGTAAGGCCATTGTAAGGCAGAAATGTTGGGAAATTTGTTCATGATTTTGGGCAAGTTTGGAAGGTTTTTTGAAGAGGCTTTCTCGAGAAAACCCCTCATAATTTCAAAATGGAGTGGCCGATTTCAGTCAGGTAAATTTTATAGTAGATTTGAAAATTTCTACCATTAAACTATATATTTGCCCCGATATCATTGTCTTGATATCCAGGGATCCGTGACCTTTCAAACGGGGATTCTTCTTTCTGACTCACCCGGTAGATTGACGCCCCTTGTTAACTGAAAGGATGAATTTAAAGAAGTGATGATGATCTTGCAATTTTTTTAGTTTGTGGCGTGGTTTGCAAATGTTCGTTGCAAAGGCAAGTTTTACACGGCTTTCTTGCACCAACTATATGGCTCGCTTTTAAGAACTGTATGTCTTTTGGACTGATATGTTTCGAAAAATAGAAATTTTTAGTCCCAAAGAACTGAGGAACGAGTTAGAAAAATTGCAAATTCGAAGAAGTAAATTTAAAAAGACGGGTATTATCAAGTTTTATATCCGTTAAAATCAATGGGACCGATAGATAGGCTCCAAAAATCAAGGACTGCTTGGGAACACCTGGGGTTGGAAATTCGGAGTCAAATTGTGGTCTTTTTGCTATTCTTGGAAATGTTTTCAAATCTCGGCTTTAAAACCTCTTGTTAAAGAAAATTAAATTTAAACTCCAGTCGTATTTTCAAATTTCGAAATTTCGTAGGTTTTCAAAGCATAGGTTTCAAATCTTTAAATAGGTGGGCATGAAATTCTATGACCTATTTCTTCAATTGAACGAGTCCAAAGAAACTTTATCTATTTTGCTATAATTCTACCGTTGGCCTTTTCAAAAGAATTCAATATTTTCAGAATTAGAGTGTTTTTCTTCTTTTCTAAGAAATCTAGAAAAATGTTGAACAGATCTTATAATGAACATGAAATAATTTTCAAGAGAACCATAGTTTATGAATTTCTACAATATGGTATTAAACAAAAGTCTGCCACTCTTTTGGTTTGCGATTTAGAAATTTGATGACATCACAGTGGGTAGACATAGTTATTGCTCCCCGTGGTCTTGTCCTTGTAGTAGAGTAGAGTAGTTTGTAAGTATAGTAATTAAGTAAATATGTATTGTAAATTTTTAGCAGAATGTATAAAAAAAAACATCACAGTGTCAAATGGGTTTACGCTGTCATTTTAAAAATAATCAAGATTTCTGAATAGTCTAACGGTAGAATTTTAGATCAGTAGCTAAAGTTTCTTTCAAGCCATTCAATTAAAAGGAATAGGTCATGCAATTTTACAACCACATTTTACACCGATTTAAAGATTTGGAACCTATGCTGGTTTTCAAACGAGAAAAATCTTGCTTGACATTCCTTGGTTTATACCTCATTCGCAAATGAGCAAGCACAAATAATAAAGAGAGCGTTTAACCGTCCGAATGAGTCATACATTCCAGAATAATTTAAACAAATTAACAATAGATTACAATCAATTTTAATTACAATAACCAAATTCAACTTTTCTTTACAATTAAACTAAAACTAGGATTCGTGGCGTTGCATTCTGAATTCTATGTCAACAATCAATCAATACATTTCTGTATAATCTTATCATATACACGATGAAAATGTGTGCATTTTATTTAAATATATTTCCTGGGGGAGAATTTGCTGTCAAGGCTGTCGCATCCTTTTTCTTATTAATTTAGGTGCCGCAAATTCAATTGGCATCATATCAAAACGTGAAAATCCATCAAAATGATTTGCTTTTTAACCTGTTCACAATATTTGTGTTATTTCTCAGTTAACTAAATAGAACAATTAACGGAGTAATCAATTAATCAATGAATCGATCACGAGATTTGAGGATCACGAATTTTGCCCGAAATAGTTTCAGCAGCTATTTTTACCAAATTATAAAATTGTGGGAGTTTAGTTATTTAGGTGTCTTGTTGAGATATTTTTCAATCTATGATGTTGATACCCTTGCTTCCACGCTTCAAGCCTCGGTTGTCAACATAGAATCGCTATTTGTGGGGCTAAGAGGAGAAGTCAAATATGATGCTTTGCTTGAGAAAATTTAAGCTTAACTTTCAGGCAAACGAAAGGGTATTACTAATCGAAACAAAGGCATCTTGAGTAAAAAGAACAGCGATTACAACAGCAGGGCTACAGAAATTCTGCTTCAAGTAAAAACATTTTCAATCTTCAAAATTTTGAATGGAAATAGAACTTTTTGCTATTCCATATAGAGTCTGAATGGAACCATATTTTGATACTTTCCGTAGAATTTTCGAATGTGAATAACAGTGAGAGAAGCTCTGACGCCACTCAATCGAACCTTTCGTACAAAAAAAAAATGTGCAAAGATATCGTTCTTTTGTGGAATAGCGAAACGATCTACCCTGGTGGAGTCAAGCGTAAACACTCTAGCAATAGTTCATACCCCATGGCCTTGCTGGCCATGGCCATGGCCTTGGATTTCGTGAAGTTTATTTGGGCCTATAAAATGATCTTTTGGAAGCATGTATTCTTTGTTCAAAGATCTATGAGAAGTAATAACAGACCTTTGAAATTGTGGTACATTTCTAATTAACTAGTCAGTTCTCTTGAGTATGAGATCTTAATGTTTACTATTCTCAAAGTAACCAATTTTAGAAGTTCCCAAAGTAGACACTAAACGTGTCACAAGATAAGCTTCTAATTTCGTGATCAATTCATTGATAAATTGATCCATGGATCAATTCAATCTTGTGAGGTATTCTACAAACATTGTGAACAGGTCATTGCAAACGTTTTCACAATAGCTTACGTATTTCACCAGTTTGCAAATTAAAAAGCACGGGATTAGGTAATTTGTGTTTGCGATGACGTTACCAAATCGAGAATGGCACATTTTTGATTGCGTAGCAGAGCGGAACAATTTGCGTGATGTTTTGACGAAATTAGATATTTTAAGTATATTAATGCATTTGAAATATGAAATATTCTACTACGATGTATTCATCTGCTCCATATTAGGCCTCTGTTGTCGTTGTCAAGTTTATTCATAAGAGAACTGATGGGGTATGTTGCCATATACCATTTAGCTATTCTAAAAAAGAATCTGAATCGAGTGACATTTTCATACGTTTTGTACCGGGTGTCTAAAAAAAATACCCCCTTTTGACTGGAAATAGGAACCAAACAATAAGATATCATTACTCCCCGAGTTCACAGCTAAATTTATCAATCTTCAACTTAGATGCATCGTCCACCACACACCAGAGTTACAGGTTTTGAAAATCCAAAAGCAGAGGTTTTGAAAAAAGGCCTAATCACAAATGTAGCCATGATTTTGCAAAGTCCCGAAATGTTATCGTTTTGTTGTCTTGTTCAGTTAAAAGGGGGTACTTTTTTTTGAGACACCCGGTAGAATTTTCGAATGTGCACAAAAGAAGGTCTAATGCCACCCAATCGAACCTTTCTTATAAAGATGGATGAAAATATCGCTCGATCCAGACACTTTTGTAGAATAGCAAATGGTCTATTCATCCTTAAATGCAATTTACTTGCATGGATGTTAAAATGGACCTGTGGACCAAACTTTCATATTACATGCCACAGCTTCAGTCCTTATCCCTTATGCTTTTGACCAAAATTTACTTTTGACAAGGGCTGCAAGATAAAATTATATTTTTGAAATAAGCTGGGGTTGTTGATATTTCCTGACAGCAAATTCTACCCCGTATTCCTTTGAGAGAACATGCTACAAATGATAAAAATTTCATTAAATTTACAATAGATACAATAAATTACAATCTTCGTCTTCCGATTAAATTTAACCATTTAACTTTTTTTCGCAAGCAGTAACAATAAGTTATTTCGTTTCAAACCAAATAATTGTCAAGATTTCTTCTGCCTTTGAGTTTAAGGTTGTAAAGATACTTCATTTGGAGAGGAAAGAGATAGAACCTGTAAAGTATTAATTTTTGAAAGTCTGAACTTTGGCATTGGCAACACAATAGAGTTGCACTTTTGGTGTTCGAAGCGATCAGCGTGTTTGGAGCGATCAGGCTTCAGCGAATGTCATCTAAATTTACGTAAACACGTCAGCAACACAAATTCAGACAAATTTCTCAATCGTTCTGTCAAGAACACCCGGGGGTTTACCTTTCAGAAAGAGAACGGGAGTGTGCCTGCCATGGGAAACATTTCAAACCCCGTCCTGGAACACAATCTCGGAAAATGCGATATCGACCCTAGAATAGGATACACTAAAATGGCTAATGTTGTTGTTTTTCAGTGTCTTCATGAATTTTGCGACCTATGCTGGAAAAATCATCTTTATTGGCATACCTGTGTCCTGGAACCATTAGATACCACAGGTACAATCCTGTCCTGGATTTTAACTGAAATTTTATACCCCCATCAGCAGGCACTTCGCCGTGTGCTTGATCTATTAAGTAGACCCCTGGGCAAGAACACCAAAGTATTTATTATACTTATGGAACGATGAGATGATAGAAAGAACAAACAATTGGAACATGGTTTCCCGTGAGAGAAAACAAAAAGATGGTACCAAAATTGGGAAAGGCAAGAAAAATCTTGATCATTATTTATGATACTTGGTCTTTCAGCATAAGCATTATTTAAGCACGAGTAGTAACTAGCTGTATTTCAATGATAGCAATTCCGTTTCAGTGAAGGCTGTTTGAACATTTCAAGAGTTGAAAATCTACAGTTGTGTTTGAGCAAAAATTAATCAATGAACTGTCATGTTTCAGAAAGTATGAGTGACAATGAAATGTTTGTAAAGATGTTTAAAACATACATATGAGATTTTGAAGAGTAGTATTTTGTTGTGAACGTCTTTAGCATCTTGGGAAAATATGCATCTTTCGTCTAGAATCTAAGATTTTGGTATGGCCTCATGATATTAGATCAAAAGGTTGCATGGTTCCATAGCTTCTCCGATTTCAGGTTGAATGTGAAGAATTTATCCGGGCGAAATGTTCAGGCAGATTTCCTGAATAAAAATTCTCTAATCTTTCTCTAAACATCTTTTGCTTTTAAATCTTTTCAGATGTGCTTATAATTTTGCGCTGTATTTCGCCTTCTTAAATTTGCTAGTTGAAACTCGTTTTAAGCATACATAATAATTATCACTATGTTTCCTTTATGCGAAATCCGTGCAGTCGACTATCCTTATTTGGTCCTACGGGAATGCATTGTTGTGATTACACCTATTTGGCACTGTGCATGTTCTTTTATTCAAGCAAGGACATTTCAGGAAGAGGTATGCTTGGATGCATGTGCAGGCGACAAAAATGCCCACTGCTGCAAGTAGAAAATATACCGGCATTTGGTTAGTTCCGTTGCATCGAATTTAGGTGTCTCGTTCGTTGTGTTGCAGTCATCAGCTTGCTTCTTTATTCACTTTGAGGTATGACTCAAAATCTTTTGGATATACTTCAGTATTTCGTTCGTTGTGTTGAAGGCATCAGCTTGCTACTCTACCATTCAATTTGAGGTATGACTTTGGAATATATTGAAGTGTTTCTTTCTTTGTGTTGAAGGCATCCGATTGCTAAATATCTATTCAGTGCGAGGTATGATGTACGGCATCGGATATTGATGCTTCTTNACAATTCATTCTGGTCAGGAGTTGCCTAAGCAAAACTTCCACCTCTCTTCGCCCTCTTCCATGTCTCTGAAAACTCCACTATGTCATAGTTATTTTTGCCACTTACCTGTTGAAGTTCGTGAAAAAGATCATAGATGTTGCCTCAATCTTCTGATAAACTCTGAAAGAGTGTTGCATTGAGTTCGACCAACGTAAAATTTCATGGAAGTATCACTTCCTTGCAAGTCTTTTTATGTTATATAAAGCAATTTAGTGTTGAACGAACAATTTCATTCAGAAATTGTTACATAATTCTTGATCTCATTTTTATTCCAATTGATAATCGATTTTGATCGAATAGAGAGCAGTTACTGCATGGTTTTACTGGTGGCTAGTTTGAAGGTTTTGACCGTAGGGTTTCCCTATGGATATACAAGGTGTCCCACAAAATGTGCTCCATCTGTGCGGCTGCTGGGGAGGAGCGGCTTGGATAGGATTGGAAAGACATGAAATTTCGTCAGTAGCTATTCTAACCTAACAAAAACAACAATGCTTATTGTAAACATGGTCCAATCCCAAGAAGCCCCCACTAGATAGCCTGCGTGCACACTCTTGGACATGATAGCAACGAGAGAGAAAAGTTTACCCTCTTTTCAATTTTTCTCACAGGGTCTGCATGCAGGCTACTACTAGCTCAAGCTGGTATATTGGTTTAACAGTTGATCTGCTTTGGCGAACGTTTGGTGGCCTAGTTTGGTAATGAAATCGGGATTGGTTTATGTGGATTTCTCTCAGGCGTCAGTCAAGAATTGATTATGTGCTACACAGCAACTCGCCGTGGTTACAACTTTGCGTCAATTCAAATCTTGTTTTTCACTCCTTGTGTTTTGCTATCACAGACGACAAGTGGAACCTCCCTTTCGCGCGTTGAATGCAGCAACCCGTTTCGTTTCAGTTAAATCTGCAGGCATCTTTGTAATCCAACAGTCACATAATCATAAGTTGAATTGGATTGAATCAATCGTATCAACATGTCTCATTTCAATTTTAGTTAAATCTGTAGGTATCTTTGTAATACCTACCTGTTTCGTTTCAGTCAAATCTGCAGGCATCTTTGTAATCCAACAGTCACATAATCATAAGTTGAATTGAATTGGATCAATCGTATCAACATGTCTCATTTTAGTTAAATCTGTAGGCATCTTTGTACTACAACAGTCACATAATCAAAAATTGGACTGAACCAAGAATTTGAAATGGGACATGATGGTGTGCCAAAGCCGCGATTCAAGAGAATCAATACAAAATATAGTGTTCGCGGTAAACTAGGGAACAAGGAATCATAGTAACGAATGAATGGTCTATGTTGTTCCTGTTCTCGTATTTTGACAAGCAATTTCTTGTAAACATGTGGTACAATATTTCATTAAAAACGAACAAATATGCTATGATAAATCGTAGTTAGAAAAAATTGTGACTTTCAAAACAATTTACAATTTTGATAGTGCTACTTATGCCTATAAACTTATCTAGGGTTTTGAGTGCATTTGTGAAACCTGTTACAGTTCAGTGCATTATTTGAACAACAGTTACGAGAATGCTTTTACATGATTTCATTTCATTTCTGGTAATTTTGTCACACAAACCTATTTCACTTTTGTCGTGAAAGTAGATCTGGAAACAAATTATTGATGAACAAAGAAGCTATAGAGTTTAGCCATAAGTTGTGGGGTCCGTGAGTCGCCAAAAGGGTAACTTCCATTATGCATGATGACGAGAAGGGGAGATTTTATTCTGTCCCATGAATTCTGTTCCATTTCAAACTCTTGCTTTGGCGCAAAGAGAGAATGACGGAACCGTACCTTTATAAATTATCGACCGCAGAAAATCTTTGGAAAGAGAATGAACATAGCAAACGAAGCTACAATAACGGAGTATCTTAAAATATGGACCTCGCATTGCTTGTTTCTGGTTGTGTTCTCTTTGGATTCTTCTCTGACAATTTGCTTGGACCATCTTGAGACGAAAATAGTGCTCAGCAATTCATTGCGTTGTTAAACGCAATTTTCTGTACCACACAAAAATCTGTACCACATAAAAAACAATTCCAAATAGTGTTACTTGCTACACACCGCTTGTTTACAGAATCACACAGTGAATTCTGCTTACCTTTTTGTGAGCAAAACAATCAAGATTGATTCATATTTTGCTCAAATGCAGTCAGCCGTAACTAATTACTTTAAGGAAGGAACAATACTCAAGCTGTAAATATTAGAATGACAATTATTGTGAAGAAACAGCGTGAATGAACAAGCGTAAACAAAGCAAGAAAGAAATTAAGGTTTTGAAAAATAATGACGAAGAAGCGCTAGAAAACTTCTTGCCTGAGGAAACTTCGAGGAGGTAAGGAACTTCAAAAATGCAGAAGGGAGAAGAAACAGAGTGGGGAAAGGAGTAAAAATATTGAGAGATATTATTTGCGAAGGAAGGTGAAACGAGAAAGCGCGATAAAAGAGGGAAAAGAAAAGAAAACAACAAAAGACGAAGAGAAACAGAATTTAGGAAGGAGACAGATACAAGGACACTGCAGAATGATAACACTTTTATTGTTGACTTGAAAGGAATATATGATCTTTCACAAAAATTCTGCATGCTAAAAGTTGGTCATCTTTTCGAATCAACATATGGCGACATTTAAATAGCAAATAAACTGAAATGTTACCTTTAAATTGGCCAAGTGTTTGCCAGTGCATGTGCTCCCAACTTTGCGTTGAAAAAGCTGCTTGCCATTAAAATACATCTACAAATTAGTTGATAAAACGCTGTTGATAAGTCAGCGTCCATTTCTGGTGCTGAATGAAAAACAAAACAATGCGCCTTGTTACATATGTCTTTGTGCAATCCAGGTATCTGCGTCAATGTTCTTTCTAGCATGTTCTCTCAAAGTATTGCAATGTGCAATGGCTCATTCGGTTACTAAGATCTGATGACTAAAATGTGCATTTTCTCTCGGCTGGCCAACAAGAAAACACTGTCGCATGACACACCCTTGAACGACAAGGAGAGAGCCTGCGACCAATCCCACAAGAACGATCAAAATTTCGATCATAACTCGATGAGGCGTAATTTCGTTTTGAGATGCTAGACGCTTCCCGTCTTATTCATATACTTTCCAACCTGCACGTTTTGTGAATCGCGTTTCAACGTGTTTGATTCAGGGTGGCAAGCGTATTTCAACTCGTGATGGTCCTCTGTTATTAAAAATTCATCTACAAATCATGAGTATGTTGTTTTTGTCGAGCTTTGTGTATTGTGCAGTTTATTGTCCAAGATGAAGTAATAGTATATTCTAGGCAATTTGTCACGTGATTTTCTAGTTGACCATTGTCGTATCAAACTCCTCTGTGTCCATAGCTGTAAGGTAACACTTCGGGTAAATTTGGGTAGCATGTAAGGGGATACGTGAATTTGCCATCCGTTTTTCATTGTGTAGTTTATTGCTCATGATGAAGTAATGGCATATTCTTGGCAATTGATCACGTGATTTTCTAGTTGACCATTGTCGTTTCAAACTCCTCTGGGTCCATAGCTGTAAGGTAACACTTCGGGTAACATGTAAAGGGATACGTGAAATTTACCGTCCATTTTTCACTGTGCAGTTTATTGCCCATGTTGAAGTAATAGTATATTCTAGGCAATTGATCACGTGATTTTCTAGTTGACCATTGTCGTTTCGAACTCCTCTGGGTCCATAGCTGTAAGGTAACACTTCGGGTAACTTCGGGTAACATGTAAAGGGATACGTGAAATTTGCCGTCCATTTTTCATTGTGCAGTTTATTGCCCATGATGAAGTAATAGTATATTCTAGGCAATTGATCACGTGATTTTCTAGTTGACCATTGTCGTTTCAAATTCTTCTGGGTCCATAGCTGTAAGGTAACACTTCGGGTAACTTCGGGTAACATGTAAGGGGTACGTGAAATTTACCGTCCATTTTTCATTGTGCAGTTTATTGCCCATGATGAAGTAATAGTTTATTCTAGGCAATTTATCAGGTGATTTTCTAGTTGACCATTGTCGTTTCAAAGTCCTCTGGGTCCATAGCTGTAAGGTAACACTTCGGGTAAATTTGGGTAACATGTAAGGGGTATTTGAAATTTACCGTCCATTTTTCAGTATGCAGTTTTTTGCCCATGATGAAATAATGGCAAGGATTCTTTAGATGATACATCACATGACTTTCTTGTTGACCATCATTATTCTAAACTTCTTGGAGGTCCAGCGCTTCAGGAAGCAAGTGGTATGCGTTTGGGGGAGGGGGATGCTTGCGACAAAAAGTTGTTGTGTAGTGTGTAGAGGATATTTCCATTTTACCACGCAATCCCCTTGGCTGGATGGGTCAGGTCCAATGTTTCCAGAAACAACTGGTGTCTGTGAAGGGCAGATGATTGCATTTTTCCATGCAATCTACAGTTTATTTCCAATAATGAGGTAATATCATATTCTTGGCAATTTGACATGCGATATGTTCAGTTTATTTCTGATTATGAGGTAATGTCATGGACGCAAATATCATTCCAGGCACGTGACTTTCTTGTCTTCTTGTTGTTTCAATTTTCTGTGAGGCCTGATGCTACAGGTAAAATAGGGTGAAGATACTTAAGTAAGTTTGTAGGCAGAAACACCACAACACGACGGAGAAACAACAGCAAATTTGTGTGAATTTAGATTCTACCAATATTTGGTCCTGCTATGCAGGACTTCTTCAGGGCTGTTTTGTGATAGTTATATTCAGGATTTAGATATGTACAACGATGTGATAAGGAAAGGTTACACGTGATTGGTTAAATATGATGGCTACGCAGAGGCTAAATCGGTTTGGTGTACAAGGGTTATGTTGTATAGTAAGGATAGTAATCATCATGTTAGTGCAATATAAGATAATAATAGGATGATAATGATGGTGATAATTGGTAAGGATGGTAAGATAAGGGAGTGTGCTAGTTGGCTAGTATGAAATTATGTTTGTTAGCGGTCTGTGGTTCTTTTTAGTCCGTTGGGTGACAGAGTGCTAGCCAAGCCAATAAAGTGAGTTTCTTTGGTTGGTCTCATTCTCTCTCTGGTGTCATGTACCTGAAGTAGCGGTAGAAGCTGTAAGCCTTGCACAGAGTGCCTGTGCAAACAAACATTGTTATCTGTTTACAGAAGTGCTCTGCAGCCCCGGAAGATATTTGTTTTTTCTCAAGCTTTTTGCATTTTGCATTTGATTTCAAACGGTGATTGTACAGGAAAAAGTCGTCTAAGCAATTCGTAACGTGACGTGCGAGTTAACAATAGTTGTTTCTTAACATTTCTCCAAGGCCATCTTTCCGGTTTAGGCCAAATTTGATTTTCAGACAGTCTGAAATTGCAGCCTGCCCGCAAAGGACCTTGGGTGACAATGGCTCTTTATGTGGAGGGCCTGAAAAGCTGAAAAGACTAATTGTCACGTGACGACCCCGACGACCCCTAAGAAAGTTGACAAGGCACTGAATGAAACTATCTTACAGTTTTCATATTTTGATCGCTAAAAATTTCTTAAGAGTTTCTTAGAACTTTCCTCCAATTTGTTAACAACCAAGTTACGAAGCCATGCATCTGTACGTTTTACCGAACTCTAATGGCTGTGCACTTTCTAATCATACAACCGCCTAACCGCCCGTATTTCGTGTGCTAGTGAGGGAGATGGGATAGAGAGGGGGGGGGGCTACTTGCGAGCTATTTTGCTCTATAAACTTGCAAATTAATCAAATTTTCATGATATTTCCCAGGAACTAGTTAGTATTGATACAACAGTCAACAATCACCATTTTCCAAACGATTCCATGATAACATTTTGCATAGGTGATGTGCAAAGTAGCAGGTTATTCGGACAGAAAAAACTGCTCGATTAAATGATAACAGGTTAATCTAAACAATATACACCAGTGGCATCTATTACATGGAAGCTTCGTTTCATGATAGATGCGCAGACATGCCTTGTTTTGGCGTTCTGATCTTTTGAAATATGCATGAATTTGAAGATAGAGTCCATTGCTTATTCATTTCTGGGGTATCTTTAGGAGTCCAGAGTAGAATGCCCAGTTGAACTGCAAATGAGCATCTGACAAGAGGGAGAGCGAATTTGAATTGGCTTCTGGGTGATTTAAGTCGTTGGTTCTTGGCACTCGAAGTGAGCAGCCAAATTTGAATCGATTGAACTTCATTTACTGTTGCAAAGATACCTACTTTCATTGAAAATATTGTACTGTCAAGACACTTCCAGCAGTCAAATTGTAGAGAGTTCAAATTGTCGAGATTTTATCTGGTCAAAAGTTTACCTTCTCGGGAGCTCAAATTGTTGAGAGCTCAACTTCCACATCATCATTAACATACTGTGAAATCTTCGAAGGAAAATCTTTCTCGCTCTCAAGGGAGTTCACGAACGAAAGAAAAAGCCACCGTATTTATACAAGCCTTGGAATGTACGGTCACAAGACTTTTAGCAGTGTATCATCTCAAATTTTCCTCAATGTGCAAATTTGAAAGCCGACTGAGCAATCATATCCCCGCCACATTTCGTCAAAATTTAGACTATTCCTCTCCAGCAAATGCCTTCTTTGTGAGAAGCACATTGCCTCTAAGTTGCAAGAAAGATCAACAAATCATGTTTGTCATTGCAGTTGTTCTGTTTGTAGTAGGCTCTATCATTGCAGTTTTCAATGCTTATTACTGCGGGAAATGTTTTGCCGTTGGGCAGCCAAAAGAGTATGCTCATTTTAGTCCATGTACGTTCTATTGAAATACTGCCAATGCAGCTGCTTTTTGGCCTGACGCTGTTGGCAAAAATAATGACTGTCTGGCACCAAAAAATTCCGAGGACTGCCTCTCATCCGAGAGCTAAATGTTATTGTCGAAATGGCAGTTGCTTCCAACTTAATCGGTTCATTTCATGGACAAATGTAAACCTCAAATATGCTACAAGTTGTAGAGATATTAAGCCTTCGATGAAGTATGATGTTGAATCTATCCGGATCCAGGTGGACCACTCAATCCAGTATTAATGTAAAGGTGATACTTTTATGCAGCTAAAGACCAGANCAAATATGCTACAAGTTGTAGAGATATTAAGCCTTCGATGAAGTATGATGTTGAATCTATCCGGATCCAGGTGGACCACTCAATACAGTATTAATGTAAAGGTGATACTTTTATGCAGCTAAAGACCAGAAATATAAAGTTATCTTGAAGCTTCCTCGATGAAATAGAATTTTCTTACACCATAGCTTTTAGGAGTTTTAAGTTTAAAATTGTAAATTTTTTTGAAAATTCGGGAGTCTAAAGCCTGTTTTCCACTAGCGCGACGCGACAAATTTTGAGAATAAGCTCCTTGGGAAAAGTTGCTTTTTTGCCATGCAAAGTTTTTGCTATTGAAATGTAGTTGGAGTCAATCCTACTTTCTTGCGACAAACCTTTATCAATTTTTTGGCGCGCGACGTTCGTTGTGTCGAGCGACATTTGTCGCCTAGTGGAAACGAATCAGTTATTGATTGACAACTCTCTGATTGTTACTGTTAAAAATAATAATTTTCTTTTATAGATTTAAAATAGAATAGAATTAATATCTATTTATCTTCGTGTACATTATGTACATAGAAATTTGTACAGAATATCGATCCATTCGGTAGAATGATAGTGGAATAAAACATACGCAATGTCTCATTTCTACGTCTGCAGCCCATTCCGCACAATCAACAGTCGCTCTCTTTTCTCTACATTTTTAAAAGGGTTGACAGTGTTGTTGTATAGGCAAAAGCACTATTAACTCTTTTAGGATGAAAGTGAAGGTGAAGTTGCAGTTTTTAGCGCCAAACGCTGGGATCACAGAAATAAAGAAGGCGTAATCGAGCCCGTGACCATGTAGACTTGCTCCAAGTCTATTCAGTGGACTATCAGCTCAGTTTTGTACTCGTTTCTCCTTCGCAGCGTCACCTTAGTAGCTTACGCCTCCGCAGCAGTAATTATATTCTTTTACTGCTGATAGTGCACTGAATAGACTTGGAGCAAGTCTAGCGACCATGACGCTCAAGTGGTAGGGCTCCACCTGGTATGGAACCCTGTCCGCCTGACTGTTCTGGCTGCAAAGTCAGAGGATTGCACCATTGCGCCACAACACCTTTAAAAATGCAAAAAGACAACGCTCAAACCCTTTCTTTGCAAATTCACTCGATTTTGACATTGCTAGAGAACAATAAAAGTGCTGTTTTTGAATCAACCACTTATCTTGCCTTCCTCTGCCATAAATCCGCAACCACGTGTCAAATCGACTCAAACAAGGTCTCAAGCTCTTAGTTGAAGCCTGACCTATTCAACTATGTAAAGACGGAGACAATCAAAGCCTTCTCTCCTCCACAGCAGCCACACAAATTGGGCACAATGTTTTGGGGACCCCCTGTAGTTTTTCTGAAATCAGCCCGATGGCTCGTTTAAATAGTTAAGCAATTTACTTGATCATGACTTGATCGTTCACATCATAATTTACTGGATTTGTCAAACATGGAGTTGCCACTGTCATTAATTTTGATTTGTCGATCAATTACTATCTTCACTGGTTGAGCACAAGTCTTTTCATTTTGTTATCTTGCTCAACAAGATATGAAACGATTCGTCGTTACACTATATTCCAAGTAAAGCAATAGATGGCAGAAAAATGATCTAATCGACATTCGTCAGTCTTTCAATGATGATGTATGGCCATGGGCAATAATGCACTGTTGATGTGGCCTATATTATGATCAAGATTGTATTTTAGTCACTGTGTTGTTTCTCTTCCACGGGATTGCGAGTAAATCTTGATAATGTTGCTATTCGTTCTTCTCTCGTCACAGCAAGGAATCGAATGCCGCCATTATTCAAACACTGTTGAAACGGTTTCCCTCCTACCGCATTGCTGCGAATTCCAGCACGTATTTGAATAATGGCGGCATTCGATTCCTTGCTGTGATGAGAGAAGAACGAAGGAATAGCAACATTATCAAGCTTTACTCGCGATCCCATGGAAGAGAAACAACACGGTGAGTAAAAATACAATTTTTATCATAATATAGGCCACATCACTGTGATTTTATGATTTGCATAGTCATGCAAGATATTTTTGGGCCTACTGTTTTTGGCATGGCAACACAGACAAGATGTAGTTTCAAATACCGCAGTACTCGATATAGAACAGCCTCCATCGAGCCCTTAACCAAGATATTGTCAATTATCCGTGGGAATGGCCTCCTACTGAGCTCCAACCCCTCCAAGTCAAAACCAGCCACCCATTGAGTATGTCACCAGGAGTCCCAAGTTCCAATCAGTACCCAGTGGTCAATAAAGAAATAATGTTCAATACCAAACAAGAAATAGAATCCAGCTGTGATCTGTGGACTCTACCAGGCAACCCCAATGTAAACATTATTGCAGCATGCAATGCATCCTGGGTTATAAGCTGTTTTAAATTCTCTTGTGTTGATGAAGATCGATAGACTTAAACGATATACCAGACAAAAATGTAGAATCCAGCTGAGTGTGGTCTTTGCCGTGACTCTACCAGGCAACCCCAAGGTAAACATTATTGCAGCATGCAATGCAGCCTAGGTTTATAAGCTGTATTAAAAATGTAGAATCCAGCTGAGTGTGGTCTTTGCCGTGAAGGCAACCCCAAAGTAAACATTATTGCAGCATACAATGCATCCTGGGTTATAAGCTGTTTTAAAATTCACTTCTTGTGTTGATGAAGGTCAATAGACCATGGAATGGTTAAACGATATACCAGACAAAGATGTAGAACCCAGCTGAGAGTGAGTGTGGTCTTTGCCGTGAAGGCAACCCCAATGTAAACATTATTGCAGCATGCAATTCATCCTGGGTTATAAGCCGTTTCAAGGTTGATGAAGATCGATAGACTTAAACCATGGAATGGTTAAACGATATACCAGACAAAAATGTAGAATCCAGCTGAGTGTGGTCTTTGCCGTGAAGGCAACCCCAATGTAAACATTATTGCAGCATACAATGCATCCTGGGTTATAAGCTGTTTCAAGGTTCACTTGTGTTGATGAAGATCGATAGACTTAAACCATTGAATGCTCAAACGATATACCAGACAAAAATGTAGAACCCAGCTGAGTATGGTCTATGCGATGATTCTACCAGGCAACAACAATGCCAACATGATTGCAGCATACAATGCATCCTGGGTTATAAGCTGTTTTAAAATTCACTTGTGTTGATGAACATCGATAGACTTAAACCATTGAATGCTCAAGCAATGTAGAACCCAGCTGAGTATGGTCTGTGCGGTGATTCTACCAGGCAACAACAATGCCAACATGATTGCAGCATCAATTGCGCCCTGGGCTGTGAGCTGTATAGAGAGCTGTATTAAATTCTCTCGAAAGAATTGGGTACTAAAACTTTATTGACTACCGTATTCACTATTCAGCTATGTCATAAACACAGGGAGGAGAATTCAAGCTTTGAATAACACTGTAGGCGTTTGTAGTTCTTGAGTCTTCACACGATCTAGAATCCATCTAGCAACCTATGGTTTCCATCAGGCGATTGACGCGATTAAAACGATAGCGATAACGAGATAATTTGTCTTGAATGCAAAAGTTCTCAAACTACTGGTGCGGCGGTGTGAAAAGCGGACACTTATTTAATCGTAGCTGTGAAAGAGCCTCATCTGCAATAACTTGATATTTACCTGGTTTGTAAGCTTTGCTCGGGAGGGTTCGGTAGACTTATGACGATGAGTCCCTTGTATCCCCTGCGGTACCTTGCTCACAGATACCTTGCTGTTGACTGAAGCGCCATCTTGAAGTCAAAGAGCACAGGAAAACAAGAGACTCATCGTCATAAGTCTAAGGGTTCGGGATACTATCAGTGAAAGTCTTTCGGATTTTTCCAGAAGAGCAAGACCCCCGTTTAAGGGCTATGGATTTTGCGCAGTAGTGATTGCAGGGTCATCGTCCTTCATGTTCCCTTTGTTAATCCGTGCATGCCCCAAAGCGCTTCACACATTCCATTGATCAGTGAGCCAATCAGAGTTAATGTCTTTTTCATTGTGATTTACAAAGGGGGGGGGGGGGG
>REGL01000293.1:115518-126237 GCA_004194395.1 Aurelia aurita complex sp. Pacific
TTATTACTATTATTACTATTATTATTATTATTATTATTATTATTATTATTATTATTATTATTATTATTATTATTATTATTATTATTATTATTATTATTATTATTATGAAAAACAAAACTGTTAAAAGCAAAACGTTTCGATTATAAAATCTTCATCAGTTCAAATTATTATTACTATTATTATTATTATTATTATTATTATTTTTATTATTATTTTGTCAGGTGTTAACTGTTAACTATTATTATTATTATTATCATTATTATTATTTGTAAAGTATAACTTGTCTATCAGTTCAAAAACTGCGGTGGGAATCCATGGTTTCTGCTTTAGCCAAATTTGAATTTCAGACAGTCTGGAATTTCAGCGTGCCCGCAAAGGACCCTGGGTGACAATGGCTCTTTAAAGTCAAATTTCGATAGGGATTCTTTTTTCGGACACCCTGTGGGAAGTGTGGAAAACATCAAATTAACAGAAGTACTTACTTTCATGACGACTGTCTTTTTCTCTGGTGGAACTGAAATTGGAAAAGAGCTTGGTAAAATCAAAGAAAAACAACTGAATGAGGTTAACAGCCTTCTACAAAATTGCAGGTACGAAATAAACTTCATATCTTTAAGAGCCAACCATAAGGAAACTTAAAAAGTAACATATCTTGTTTCTATGCATTTCCAAATTATTAAAACCTGATTGAACTTGGAAATATAGCTAAGCTGGGTTGCTAACCTATGGGTAATAAGCTAAAGAAGAAGAACATAGTTCCAAGTTTATTAAAGGCCCAGTTCACACTGCCCCCTTGTACAAAACTGATGGAAAAACCGGGAAAACACATTGATTGATCCACCTGCTCAATAGCGAAGAGAGCCTGATCTCAGGCTAGTGTATCTTAAAAAACCTCCGCTTTCGTGGATATCCACCTTCGACAGCGTTTTTGAAAACCTCCGTTTTCATGTTTTTTGTGCGTGAGGATTTGTGTGAATATTTTTCAAAAACGGGTGTTTTTTCTCCGTTTTCGTACAAAAACGGAGCAGTGTTAATGGGGCTCAAAAGAATGACCTACTTTGTCTTATTGAAGGTCAGTTTAATTTCATTTGTCTTCGATTTTTTGGCAGCTATTCCATCTTCTTGCGCAGCAGATTTTGAAGTTCTATCATAGTTCCTCTTGGCTCGGTTCATTCGTGCTTTGTAGCTATTGTAATTCCACTCTGGATATTGTGTTTTGAGATGATGTAGTTGTAGCTTGAACTGGTTTCTACGATAAAAATATACTTCATGAAAAGACAGTTTCAAGGCCTACAATACAGGTAGTAAAATGTTTTAAGGGTCACCTAAAGAGAAAAATGGGGACAAACAACCCCAAAGATGAATGTTAACGGCAAAAACTCAGTCGTAGGTATTAACGTACGTTTTGTAATCTAACTGTTAATTTTGGGGCTCCCAATCGAGACACTATTTCGTGTCACCGATCAGAAAGCAACATTTGCATTCGAGAGCAAGTCAGCAGCAAGATATGGGGGAATGGCACTGAATAACGCACTCTGATTGGTTGATCACGTTGTCATGACAACAATGCTGACAGACGTAGACTCTCGCAGCTTCGAGCAGATTTATCGGACCTTATTTACCTCTAAACAGGAAGCTTATTGCAGAAAAATTCAGGTGTTAACTTTTTGCATTGAGGAAAACTTATTGTAGGTACCAGTAAGATAGTTCTTCCATGTCCAAATGCCGGAACCTGAATTTTTAAACCGTTTTTCATCGGTGTTTTTCGCTGAAATAGCTTTGCACGCTAGCTAGCTCGTTGTGCATTCCAGAAATTGTTTTTAAGAGTGAACATGAGCATAGATGGAAAGAAGAAGGATACATCTGCACATCTGCCTCGGGCAATTAATTTGTTTGGTTCAAAAACCGATTGATAGGCGACTCAATTCTCTTATATTTTGGGTATAATTAAAACACTTACTACTCAGCTTCTGAAAAAAAGAAATAAAATGCCCGAGGTAGATGTGTAGATATATCCTTCTTCTTTCGATATATGCTCCTGTTTGCTTTTTAAAAAATTTCTTGAATGCACAAACAGCGCGCTAGCTACCTGGGTTACGGAGAAACTTTTGCGGCCTTGTTTGTTTTGAATTACTCGTTGAGAGAATTTCCTTTGTTTGCAATCGCTTATCTCTTTGAATTCAGGTGTCAACAAAAACAACTCATGCTATTGTGTTACTCCATTATGTTACAAAATCTGTCCTTGTTGCTTACCTGTAAGGCAATTTTTCTTCAATCGGAAGCTCTCCCCATTCTTTGCCAAGTAGCCTGCTAACAGTTCTGTTATCCACGCCAGGATTAGCTCTACGAGTAAACAGTGAACATTCTTGTGAATCAAATAAAGATGCATAGTTCTAATGACTTGCTCCAATGACATGAAGGAGGATTTGAAAACAAACCCCAGATCTAGTGAAAGCAAAAGTGCAGGATATGTAGCCTAAATACAATGATGTAAAGTTCATTCTTCTGTATTCTTAGTAGTGTATTTCCTTCAGTATTGTACGGTGTCTTGTAAAATGGTAGTTTTCTTTCGATTATGTAGAATTTTACCGCGTGAGTGTAAGGAAAAAATCCCCTTTTTGAAAGTTCACTGCTCGTTGGATATCAAATCAATAATATTGACAAATATATCATCATTCAATGCTGGACATTTCAAGTCTAATTAAAACTTTACATGATTGAAGTCCACCGCACCGTTCTGAAACCATGAGGGATTTTGCCGAGAAAGGCCCTTCAAGAAACCTTCAAAACGTGCCGAAAATCACGAACATGTTTAACTTAAGTAACACTTTAGTTTCCATCAACCAGTGTGGATTCATGGTTTCCGCTTAGGCCAAAATTGATTTTCAGGCAGTCTGAAATTTCAGCGTGTGTACTATGTAGATGATCATTAAAAACTACTATGTAGATGATCATTAAAAAATTATAAAAATTATAAAAATATAGCATATAACAGCACTTACGCCATGATTCGTGATCTGTGCTGTTTACTAAACACCATGAATGGGTTCATCGGCCGCTTAACATGTGCGACGGCTTTGTCTGTAGGAGGAACATTCCAGTTGCTCGATGCACCGTTTTCATGACAATTTTTGACAATAGGATTGTTTTTAAACGGTATAAAATCACCAGTATATCTCTTTTGATGAACTTCTAGACCAATTTGTGCAGCATGAGAGTGGTTTAATGTCGAGGATTGGACACCTTGAAATGGAATAACAAATTTCTTGGCTCCCACTCCATGGACCAAATGCGACCGAATATGCTGCTGGTCAGAGTTCATTGAAAGACCATGCTGTGAAATGTCTCTGTGGTCGGTATTCAGCGCATGGTGCACAATGCTACTTGGTAGCTGCCTCTGCTGTTCCAAGGAATTCTCGTTCGATGCATAGGTCACATGGTTGATGATGTAAGACCTTGCGACAGGAGATGGTTCACATGTGGTCCTTGATGGTGCCACTGTGTTTTTTGTCTGCATGGATCTGCACCTGAGTGTTTCATCAATTCTTTGCCCTCTCGAGCTTGCAAGATCATTCGTCACCTCATTTGCTGCAATAAAATCAATAAACAGATAACAACCGGATGAGTTAGAAGAAAGTACAGTAAAAGCCATGCACATAACAACCTTCATTTATCAAGAACTTGCAGCCTAGAATTGTATATTTTGTACTCGATTAATAAAAACCATCGCAGCCTGATATCTTGACCAGGTTCTTGATAAAGGGTTTTATTCATACATTCATTCATTCATTTATTCATTCATTCATTGGGAAATAAGCAGGACCTGTTTGCCAATTAACCTCTTTCATGGACTCCAAAAATATTGTATACGGAACTGTGATATGCAGGGGTAAACTGGGTAGGCTTGGAATGAAATAGGTAGGGCCAAGAATGTAAATAAATTTGGCTAAACCTAACCCTATTGTTAAGAGCCTACACCCTGCTTACTGGACTTACCTCATTGCATTGGAACTTAAACAGGCTGAGTTCAAAGCCATAGGTTCTTATGCGCGGGTCTTTACTATATATTCAAAGCCAACAATTTCGGACATTAATGTTTTCGGATATTTCATACGTCCAAAAATGTTAATGTCCAAAATTTGTTTGTAGTCCGAAATAGCGTCCGAAATTGTATGCAGCATAGAAAGATCACAGCAAAACGTTTCCACTATTTGAAAATGTAATGTTTTGTTTACGAAATGCTTTGCATTATTTGAATGGCTCAAATCTTTATAAAAAGGTCGGTGTAAATTTCTGGTACAGTTTTCTTTTAATCAAATGACTTGCAAGGTAACTCGGAGATTCTTGCTGTAAATCTGCCACGGAAATTTATTGATATCTTAATTAGTTTCAAAATGGCTGCATTTATTAAATTTGAGGCTATGACGTCATAAAATTTCTAAATCCTAAACCAGTAAAGCTACAGGTTTCTGCTTGACACCATATTGTAGACCTTCATGAACTATGGTTTTCTTAAAGGTTATATCATTTTCCCTCCATTGGTTTAGGATTTACGGTGATTTAATTTTTTGAAAATTTTTTCATGAATTTTTCAATAGTACTGAAATTGCCGCCATTTAGAAAAAAAAGATATCAACAAATTTCAACGCCAGCTTTGCAGGAAAGTACCATAAGTTCCTTTCAAGCAATTCAATTCAAAGAAAAATATCATAGAAATTTACACACACCTTTTTAAAGATTTAAACTCTATTCTCCCAGGCACAGCATTTTGTTTCTTTGGCTATATATACATCATTCATGGTGTGTATAACTAACTTCGATTTAATGGGATATTTCTAGATGTTTCCTCTTTGCAAATGTAAGTTTTAAACTTTACAAAAACCCTTCAAAATAATAGATTTTCATCGGATTTTCAGTCACAAGTAGAAGGCAAATAAAATACTTACACACGTCGCTGTCAGCAGGAGAATCTTCATTTGCATCCATGCTGAATTCACATCTGATCTTCATGCCTAATTTCTTTTCTAAAAGTTTGATATCTTCTTCCAGTGAGGTGATATATTCAACAGCTTTTTCTAGAATCATAGTTCTCGATGGTCGACTATTCTTGCACACTTCATAAGGTAATATCTCAGTCAGTGTTTTCAGCTTTTCTCGAATTGATCTTTCACGTAACCTAAATGCAAGTAAATACATAAAATCAAGTGAATACATAAATCAAGTAAATACTGCGGGTGGTAGGCCCGGGGGAGGGGGGGGGGAGGGACTTAACTTAGCTTTGGTTGGGGATGTGCCACCTAATCTTCAAAACCATACCCGACCTTATACCAGTTTCTCGAAAATGGCCTATTTAATCATTCTTTTTGCTAAAACTACAAAAATTGATACCGTTCTTTATACCAAAATCGTGAACATCGATACCGTTAGGATTGTTGAGTCTGCACGCAGGCTACGATACCGTTCCTTACAGGCCCTTACAAGATAGAATTGGGAAACTCGACACCGTTTCTGATACTGAAATCGTCAAAATCGATTCCCTACCCGATGTCACGTCTCCAGTACAAAGTATACATAGTAATCCCCGGGTGAAATTAACAGAAGATTCTCTTCGCACAATTCAGTTGAGAGAAAGGGGCACGTTACACATTCAATTTCAAAGTTTTGCAAAGATTCAACGTGTATGCTGTTACCTTTCTTTTGATTGGGACATCTTTTGCCTCTTTGCGTTTGCTTTTGGCGAAGGCTCTTCCATTTTGATTTTGGTTGGTAGTTGAGCTTGTGTTTGCTTCAAAACTTCAGCTGGATATGTCAAGGGCTTTTCTTGCGATGATATTGGGTATCCGATGTAACAAGGTTTTGGCGCTGAAATAAAAGATAGTAATACACTTTTAGGACAAACTTTGCAGCTATCCTGTGGCTTTTAAATTTGCAGCAATTGCATGTGGTGAGGCTTTACCTTTCTCGTTTGATAGCCAGATAGCAGAAACAGTTTTNTTCAAACCTTCAGCTGGATATGTCAAGGGCTTTTCTTGCGATGATATTGGGTATCCGATGTAACAAGGTTTTGGCGCTGAAATAAAAGATAGTAATACACTTTTAGGACAAACTTTGCAGCTATCCTGTGGCTTTTAAATTTGCAGCAATTGCATGTGGTGAGGCTTTACCTTTCTCGTTTGATAGCCAGATAGCAGAAACAGTTTTTTTGCCCCATGGTATCGGCATTGTGGCATTACAAAGCAGTTTATAGGGAGCGTACTTAGGGCCTGTTTATATGAGGGAAAACATCTCACGTACCAGACCCGGGGTTGACAGGCGAGGCGAGGTAAATTTCAGCCACTGTTTATATGAGATTGTTTTACCTCGCGTGTCAGCACCGGGGCTGAAAGGCGAGGTGGAGTAAAGTCTCTCTTCCGTGAATTGGATTCTTTGGGAAGGTGGAATCTCGCATGTCAGCCCAGGGTCTGGCAGGTTCGGTGTTTTTCCTCATATACACAGGCCCTTGTCCGCATATAAACAGGTAGGTCTTGTAAATTTTGTATCTAATTTATAAAAAGAATTTTGCTGTGTTTGATACCTGTTGCAGTGTAAGGCGGCACATAACCCCAAGTCCCGAAACTTCTATTTGAAGTGTAGCCTTGTTGTCTTGAGAATGCTCTTCCAGAAATGTTCATAGACTTCTCAATGCTACTCAATCTTACAGCTGTGTTGGCTGGTAGTGGAAAATAACAAGGAATTGTCTTTGGCTGCCACATGTCGAAAGGCAATTGCCTCTGTTCAACGCCAGGTTGGCTCTAAAAGATAAACAATATCCACAATAAGCTATTAACAGTAGATTCCTGCTTTCAACCCTTTCGCTGCTGAGTTCGATTGCTTAAAGAGCCAGTGTCACCCAGGGTCCTTTGCAGGCAGATTGCAATTTCAGACCATCTGAAAATCAAACTTGGCCCTCTTTTAGATATATGATTCCCTTTGACCTGCTTTGACAGCAAACGAACTTCGAATCAATATCATATCACATTGACGCAAAAATCAACAGACAAGAATCTTATGATCATTGTCAAATGATACATATAACCATTTGTCTTAATTCCCATAGTATGTAAGCACACAACACATGTTTTCATGACTCGTGAGTTGTTTGAGTAATCAAGTTTAGAACGGTTTTTTGTTTATCAGTTAGTAAACATGAGAGTCGAACAAAGTCTCTTTTCCGATTCATATAACTCAACATGGTGACAGAAGCGGGATCTAAGGTTGCGGGCGCATTAACCTTATGTTGCATGCAAACCCAACAACCCTGTACCATATGCTTTGTATGCCCCTACTTAATGGAAGAACGTAATGCATCTTTTCCATCATCCTTAGCGTAATCGTGCATTGAAAGACTTTGGCAATGAGAATCAAAATCAAGTTACCGTTTTCCACAAATCAACATAATTCGACATCAAGTGTTGATTCTTGATTGTAGGTTGGTATTGTGGCAGGGAATACATTTGTAGAAATTGTGTTGAAGAGATTAGATTTCTTGCTGCTAAGTGGTACTGGCCTGAAAGGAAGAAAAAAAGTTACTCAAAAGGGCGAAATATTTTGTGTAAGGAGCCAGGAAATAATTTGCAGTCGAATTTAAGAAAAAATAGCGGTGTTGTAAAAATAACTTGCCCTTCTAATGAATATAAGAATATCGGGTACAATGAATGGAATCTTTTAAGACATCTTTTAAAGTACCAGTATTTTGGGACATTTTAGGGATCCTGTTGATTTACAGAAATCCTTTGTAGGTAGGTACAAATTCCAAAAAAATAATTAAAGATTCTAGAAGAGTAATATTCTAGAATTAATATAAGGAGTACGGGAAACCCACGGCTCAAAATACCATAAAACCGATCTTTGTAGAAGCAAGGACGGACATTTAAACGCTAACCTTTTTCAGGATTAAAACCAATCTGATCTATTGGCAAACTGTTGTTAGTGTTGTTGTTGCTGTTGTTGTTACTGATAATGCAGTTACTGTTTTTTATGTTGGTGACAGCATTAGCATCTGTATAATCACATCTAGGACTGCCACTGCCATTTGAACTAAAATAATCACTGTCTGTGTTTCTGTTCAGAAAATCAGTCTGTGCTGGATCTGTGGTTGCACCAAATCCTATTCTGTATTTATACTGATAAGCTCCAGGTGAATGGGGCAGCCTTCTTCGATCTCGATTTTGAGAAGACTGAAAAGGACAAGATAAATTGATTCGTTTAGTCAATAAACTAATTATATATATTCATAGTTATCGCTTTAATAGACTGATGGACACTCAAACTACTTCGGTCGGGCTAGATCGAAGCGAAGGACAAGAAATACCGTGAAACCTGCGTGGCTAATTAACTCATTATACTTGCGAAAAGGGGGTTGTTACGAAAAGACAGGAGCACGAATCAAACTTAGAAAAATAAGTTTGAGGATGTATCAGCTGGAATTTAGTTCACCAAATTCAGAAGCTGAACAGCAGGCAAATTGATGAAATGAAATGAAACAAAATGAAACGAAATGAAACGAAATGAAACAAACAGGCCATCAAATTCGCCCATATTTTTGAAAGCTTTTTAGATGTTTAGATATATTCTTTCATTCGAATTTAAAAAAATTTCACACGTAGGGTGGGTGAGTTAGCCATACATTATTGGGAGCGTGAGTGAGTTAGCCCTACATTATTGGGATCTTTTCAGCTTTATTTACAATTTAAAAATAGTTTGGTTGTTTTTTTTTCCTATTTTTAAGTTTTCTTTTTCCTGTATTTGTATAAAGGACCCGTTATTTTATTCTTTTGGGAGAGAGACGACGAAATTGCCACATGAATGATTTGAGGAATATAGTATTCAGCAAAATATTGTATTTCAGCCAAAAAGCCACTCATGCGAATGGAATGATTGAATATTTGACAAACCTTCGGATTTCTTATTGGCGTAAATATCTGGCTTGGATTTACAACCTTACTTGGTGACCACTGACTTGAAATCGTTGCTGAGCAGTCCAAAGGTCTACCTTCGCCACAAGGAACAACGCCACACGGCAGCGCTTCACCAGCCTGTTGAGTTGTAAGCTAAAAGGAAGAAGGAATTGGTGTGAAAAGAAAACGGTAGACTTCTGATTCGTCTTGTTCACCCCACGATTCTGATACCAGTATGCTGGGTGGTAGGTTTGGAATGGAAGGCCGTTTGAACTCGCTGCTCCAAAAGGCAGAAGAAAATTGTCGTTTTTGATAGCAAATCCAAAACTTACCGTTTTTAAGCATCTTTAGTTTGATTGAAAATGCAGTTTCGAGCATTTCATAGGCTCAATTCAAACTTGACTTTTGAGAACTTTAAATTGATTGAGTCATGTCTACTATGCCACTGCCCAAGTGTGACTTGCGTCTGCTTTTTGGTGTCAAATAAGGCTCGAGCGTCAGTAACGACACAGCCTTCCCTGACGTCACGAAAAAGTGTGAACATGAAGTGTCAACCTTTGGGCGTAGCATTTTTTGCGCTGGGCGCTGCTCAGAGTAGCTCAGACACGCATTAAAGATGAATTCGCAAGAAGACGTGACTTAGACGTGACCTACCTCCTGTGTAGGACGTGCATATGCCCTGGCCCAAACAAAGACGCGTGCGTCGTCAAATGCGCACGTTAACCCAGTATCGAAAGGAGGTGTTGTGAACAAGATAATCCGGTGCACAGCAAAACTTCTGGTGCGCAAATTGGTGCAAAAACGTCAGTTGTTACTACAAAGCTGTTTATGTCTTGGTTGGTGCACATTTCTTAAAAAAGTTGGTGCAAGCATTGGTGACTTCATATTCGAAGCGTCATTCTTCTTGACGCATTCTGGATAAACAAAGAAGTGCGGTGCTGCGCTGCAGTACATAAAACCTTCTCCAGTATAAAATCAGCTTGAGGAAAATTAAATTAATGGCCATCCACTAAACCACTGAACTGCATTATAATAAAGAGAAAGGGAAATTAAAAAATAAAATGCCTTACCTTAAATGCTTTGCCTTTAAGAAATTGCAGACATTTACGTTGCGTCGAGAAACTGCAGACATGTGTTGTCTCGTTCACGCGCAAAAAACTTTAATTTCACGATTCGAATGTTGAATGAAACTAATATTTTTCGAATTCTGAAACCTTTAAGTGCAAAATGTCTCGGTTTTTGGGTCTGGAAAAGGTGCTGAACAGCAAGAATTTTTCCCTTGGAATAATTCTCCAGACACTGGTCAAAGCAACTCTTTAGATTGAAAACTTGGACTGAGGTAGTTAGTCTACTTAGATGGTGCATGGCGCGGCGCGGCGCGCCTTTGATGCATTGATCACAGCCAGCTAACTACCGTAGGAAAAAGTGGCAAAAATCACAATTAAACAGGGTCTAGTTTTTGTAACAATTTAAATGGAAACATAATGTTTAACAGGGCATGGCGGTATCATAAGGGTTGGCGGGTCATTCATCGAGATTTCAGCGATATTTTTGTTTGATAATAACAGAAAACGAAAGCAGCTCTCGCTGGTTAAAATTTTCAGATAAGAAATCAATATCCTTAGATTCATTTGGTTTATTTCACTCACCAGAGGAGAAAACGCATCACGAAACGACACCAAATTATTGTCAAATTCCGACGTGTTCGTTGCGATGGGACGATGCATCGGTTTCAGCTCTAAAAGCAGTTTATCTGAAAGGAGAAAATGAAGGAAATTGTTTG
>REGL01000293.1:134389-148378 GCA_004194395.1 Aurelia aurita complex sp. Pacific
TTGTCTTGTTTCCTTCTCTGTTTCATCTCCAACTGATGTGTGCAACTGAACGTGGGTTTTTAGGCCCAAATCCCTCGTGTTATTTGAATATATCTTCCGCAAATTAGATATCCGCAAATTGCGGTTTGAAACCTTTCTTCTGCGAAGGCGCGCTAAGACACAGGAATACAAGGAAGATATATTCAAATAACACGAGGGATTTGGACCTAAAAACCCACGTTCAGTTGCACACATCAGTTGGAGATGAAACAGAGAAGAAAACAAGACAAAGATCAAAACAAGGTAAATAAATACGTAATCAAAGCATCCGTGTCCTAACAACCTTGCTTCAAGGGGCTGCTGGATTGCTTCAAGGGGCTTCAAGGGGCTGCGGGTTGCTTAATGGGGCTGCACTACCGTTTCTTGGAAATTCATGCAAAATGGGTTGTATCAAATTCTATTCTTAAAGCTATCGTGAAACTTTTTAGCAAATAGCAACGGATTCTAGTCGATCAACGATCGGACATTTGGTGCATGCTTTTAAATATTCCATAAGGCGACAACAAAGAGACCACAAAAGGATGTATTCACAAAGCATGCCGGTTGCAAAGGCCCCTTTAAATTCTATAGCTAAATCTTATGTAAGATAAACTGAAATGTATGCAAACCTCATAGCAGCCGAATGCAATGGTGTGCTTTCATCAACTGTCCGACAACCAAGAGGGCAACCCATTGCTGCAAGCACCTATAACGAACAAATGAACAGAACGGTTAATGGATGGCATAAATACCTGTGTCCACTATAGACTTATAACCTGGAGTCTCTCGTTTCCCGGTGCTCTTTGACTTGATGATGGCGCTTCGGTCAACAGAGACTCATAATATTACTCTGAAAAACCTGACCCTATTTAGGCCCAAATTCTAAGCTTCCTAGGATACCAATCGGATTGCGAGGTTTGTGGATTACTATGGTGACGGCAATCATGATCGAACTTTGATTCGATTGAACAACTGACCACATTCGGACGAGATTCGAGGCCGTGATTTCATCATAATTCGACTGATGAATGCATATTACAGGGTTAGCTTTTTCACTGTTTCATTACAAGTCCTTGTTGAGCAAGGTTTACCATAGGGATACAAGGGACTCATGGCATAAGTCTATGTGCACAATTGATAAATATATGCCTTTTTGCTTACAGCATCATTCAAATATGGTAGAAAGCAAGGTCGAGAAGCACGGGAGTACTAGGCACTAGTTTCCGCTCATCAAAAATAACACAGGGAAGCAGATAACTAAGGCTATGATTTTAAATGCTACATCTGAAGATTGATAGATCCGAGCCTGTTTCTGAATGGTGATTTCAGGCTGATTTTATATTATCCTCTTATATGTTTGATATGAGCTCCTTTGCTTCTGATTACAAAAAAATCATTCAAACTAGCAGATACTATAGATTGCGTGTTAGATGCTGTTGATAAGAGGCTCCGCCTATTGTGACGCAAATAGTCGTACGCTCTTAAACTCTCACGACACGTCCTTTATTTAAGACAAAGGAAGTATTTTTCACTTGAAACGGCAAAGTTCTTAGAAGAACCACATTTTGGAACTCAAGGGACACTTTTAAACATAAGAAAGACTAAATAGAAGGCAGTTAGAGGCTACAAGACTTTTTGCAAGTATCATTTATAGCATTTCTAAATATGTCCAAATAAATTTTGTGATACCGTTTTCGAAATGAAAAATTTCTAAAATTTATGTGATGATGTTTCGCATTTTTTATTGCTTTACCAAGAAAAATACAAACTTTGGGGTATGGTTTATGAAAAACTAATAACTTTAAATTTTTATTTTAAAGTCTAAACTGGCATACCCCCGTCACCTCCCCATTGAGGTTACCCCCGGGACTTCAACCCTTTAAAGGGAATTGACATAGTTAAAAACTGACCAAGGCCAAGTCAAAATAGACTCCAATGTCTTTGATAACTTTGACAAGTGCCGTTTCATTGTGCAGCCAAAGAGACTATGTGTGCGTCGGCGTCTGCTCCAGCCTATTTACAGCGGCCAATTGATACAGTTATGTTTATTCCCTTTAATGCTTACCATTATGCATTTAACATGTCCATTCATAGCTGCCAGGTGAATAGCCGAGAATCCCGTTGGTGTTTCTTCAGTAAGATTAATCCCATTAACAGTCAACCATTTTAAAATATCAAGGTGACCAAATGCTGATACAATGTGCAAAGGACTCCAGCCTCGTTCATCTGGCTTCTTTTTCAACTCTGGTACTTCATTTACAAGTTCTTTTATGCGATCGAAATCCCCACTTTCACATGCCTGGTGAATTGATGCACCTAAAAATAAAGGAACACCAATCGATACCAAGCGATTTATAAGTTGCAGGATGAGTAGCCGAACTTCGATGACCTTCGGAAGGGACGTCAAACTAGGGGTCCCATGCCTGGATGTAGAATCCATAGTGGGCCTAAATTACCTAGGAATAACTAGAAATCCTTCCAGTCCGCTTAACATAAAGTTTAACAAAAACAAATGCATGACGTTTGAAGAACGACTGTTCGTAACATATCATAGCAATAATAATGGCAAATGTCTTCTTCAATAGCCCATGTCTTCAATCACATATGAAAATTTACATGGATTAATTATAATTCAGTCTCTTCTGACTGGAGTGATGGAAAATGTTTGTCCCATTACCGCCAGAAAGTGCTCTTAAAAACGATACCTTTTCACCAACATAGACATATCTCAAAAGCGCAAACAAATACAGAAGAAATGATAGATTTTAACAAATCAAATTCCTATAACTAATCGTAATCTTTTTCTGCGTTAAGAAACTTCAACAAACACAATCTGAGCTGCTGTTTTTCGCCAAAAATGTGGCTTTTTTAAATGCAGCACATATTCTCTACCTTTTTTATATGTCTACCTCGATCCGAAAGTAGCTTAGGACACTGAGCAGCTGAGCCTATCAAAGTAATACCCTGGTCCTCCCTCTCAATATGACCACACCTCATTATTTCTTCAGCCTGGGATTACAGAGAGTTGGTGACTCTCCTCACACTCTACATAGCAGGTTTGATTTAACCACCAAAACCCCCGGAGTGGTAGTCAAGCGTGCTACCACTGAACCATACCCGCTTCTCAGTGTCCTATATTCTGACTCAAACGGCATAGAAAAAACCTTTTAGCTGTGGATTCTCCTCGTTAAATAACGCCTATATTTTAATAAACATTTCAAAATGGCTGTACAGGATGCAAAGTATTCAACAAAAACGTTAAATGGATTCAAAGATACCTTTAGTTAACACAGAATCCATCTGCTCAGGAGTTTCTTTTCGGACATTTTCTTGACTTGCCCGGACACCAGCTAGAAATCCTGCCATGTAATCTTCTTGGGCTGATTTCTTGCGTTCATCGTTAGTTGCATTCTATGAGAAATTTTTTATAAATATTTGAATGATCTGGGTTCAAATCCGGGTAAAGAAAAATCGCAATATAACAGTATTTGTTTGCTAATGGTAAAAGCAAACTTCTAGTTAAACTAAAAGTAAGGACAGAAAATTCTAATTATAAGCATGCAAGATTAAAGTTACTTACAAAATGACCTGAAGATACCCATCGTTTGAAAACAAAAAACTGCTTGAAATTCAAAATTTTAAATCTAAATTTTAACGCAGATGGCAGTCGAAACAGTGGAAATATATTGCCTTCAGAAGGTCATGGGCTCGAATCACATAAGGGGGAAGTAGCATCCCTCATCCTATGAGCTCCCTATGTTCTCTCCTCGTAGAAAAGCTTCCGTATGAGATACAAGTAAGGCGTATTTTGTTCGAATCAACAGGGACATTCGAGCATTTGATATGACAAAAAAAATACCACCTTACCTCTTTTTTGCTTGTATCCATCTGCACTCGTTCAACCTCTTCTTCATCATCTGACCCTGCATCTTTCTTGGCCTCGTCTTCAGATTCATCACTGCTCGAACTATCAGATGAGAGGCTAAACAATTCACTATCGCTAGAGCTAGAGCTGCTTTCACTATCACTGGAATGATTCGAGGCACTGTCCTCCTCCGCAGCTTTGGCAGCAATATCAGCCTCCTCAGTAGCTTGGATTTCATCCTCCTTCACAATTTCTGATGTGTTTTGATCTTCATTAGAGGTAGCAGGTAANACTTTTTTTTGAGACATCCGGTAGCTAAAAACTGACCCAGGCCAAGTCAAAAATAGACTCCAATGTCTTTGATAACTTTGAAAAGTGCCGTTTCATTGTGCAGCCAAAGAGACGACTATGTGTGCGTCGGCGTCTGCTCCAGCCTATTTACAGCGGCCAATTGACACAGTTATGTTTATTCTCTTTTATGCTTACCATTATGCATTTAACATGTCCATTCATAGCTGCAAGGTGAATAGCCGAAAATCCTGTTGGTGTTTCTTCAGTAAGATTAATCCCATTGACAGTCAACCATTTTAAAATATCAAGGTGACCAAATGCTGATACGATATGCAAAGGAGTCCAGCCTCGTTCATCTGGCTTCTTTTTCAACTCTGGTACTTCATTTACAAGTTCTTTTATGCGATCGAAATCCCCACTTTCACATGCCTGGTGAATTGATGCACCTAAAAATAAAGGAAAACCAATCGATACCAAGCGATTTATAAGTTGTTGGGCGAGTAGCCGAGCTTCGATGACCTTCGGAAGGGACGTCAAACTAGGGGTGCCATGCCTGGATGTAGCATCCATAGTGGGCCTAAATTACCTATGAATAACTAGAAATCCTTCCAGTCCGCTTAACATAAAGTATTGAAAAAACAAATGCATGACGTTTGAAGGAAAACTGTTCGTAACATATCATAGCAATAATAATGGCAAATGTCTTCTTCAATAGCCCATGTCTTCAATCAGATATAAAAATTTACATGGATTAATTGTAATTCGGTCTCTTCTGACTGGAATGATGGAAAATGTTTGTCCCATTACCACCAGAAAGTGCTCTTAAAAACGATACCTTTTCACCAACATAGACATATCATAAAATCGCAAATAAATACAGAAGAAATGACAGATTTTAACAAATTAAATTCCTGTAACTAATCGTAATTTGTTTTCTGCGATAAAAAATTTCAACAAACACAATCTGAGTTGTTGTTTTTCGCCAAAAATGTGGCCTTTTACACGCAGCACATATTCTCTAACTTTTTATATTTCTACCTAGCATCCGAAAGTAGTTTAGGATACTGAGAAGCTGAGCCTATCAAAGTAATACCCTGGTCCTCCCTCTCAATATGACCACACCTCATTATTCCTTCAGCCTGGGATTACAGAGAGTTGGTGACTCTCCTCACACTCTACATAGCAGGTTTGATTTAAACCACCAAAACCCCCGGAGTAGTAGTCAAGCGTGCTACCACTGAACCATACCCGCTTCTCAGTGTCCTATATTCTGACTCAAACGACATAGAAAAAACCTTTTAGCTGTGGATTCTCCTCGTTAAATAACGCCTATATTTCAATCAGCATTTCAAAATGGTTGCACAGGATGCAAAGTATACAACAACGTTAAATGGATTTAAAGATACCTTTAGTTAACACAGAATCCATCTGCTCAGGAGTTTCTTTTCGGACATTTTCTTGACTTGCCCGGACACCAGCTAGAAATCCTGCCATGTAATCTTCTTGGGCTGATTTCTTGCGTTCATCGTTAGTTGCATTCTATGAGAAATTTTTTATAAATATTTGAATGATCTGGGTTCGAATCTGGGTAGAGGAAGATCGCAATAGCACAGTATTTGTCTGCTAATGGTAAAAGCAAACTTCTAGTTGAACTAAAAGGAAGGACAGAAATTCTAATTATAAGCATGCAAGATTGAAGTTAGTTATGAAATGACCTGAAGATACCCATCGTTTGAAAACAAAAAATTGCTTGAAATTCAAAATCTTTAAATCTACTTTTTAACGAGAATTGCAGATGGCAGTCGAAGCAGTGGATATATATTGCCTTCAGAACGCCATGTGCTCGAATCACATACGGCATAAGGGGGAAGGAGCACCCCTCATCCTATGAGCTCCCTATGTTCTCTCCTCGTAGAAAAGCTTCAGTATGAGATACAAGTAAGGCGTATTTTGTTCGAATCAACAGGGACCTTCGAGCATTTGATATGATAAAAAAAATACCATCTTACCTCTTTTTTGCTTGTATCCATCTGCACTCGTTCAACCTCTTCTTCATCATCTGACCCTGCATCTTTCTTGGCCTCGTCTTCAGATTCATCACTGCTCGAACTATCAGATGAGAGGCTAAACAATTCACTATCGCTAGAGCTAGAGCTGCTTTCACTATCACTGGAATGATTCGAGGCACTGTCCTCCTCCGCAGCTTTGGCAGCAATATCAGCCTCCTCAGTAGCTTGGATTTCATCCTCCTTCACAATTTCTGATGTGTTTTGATCTTCATTAGAGGTAGCAGGTAAAGTTTCGTCTTTCCCAGGGGTTTCTTCATTGTCGTCCGCATCCATATCTCTTGTAACGTCATGATTTGTGTCCGTATCTAAATTGGTTGGACTCTTAGCAACTACGGACACCTCAGGGTCTTCATGATTCCTATCTTCATTTTGTTTCTTATTTTCACTGTCTGAATTTCTTCTTTCCTTTTTATATTTACTTCTTTTTTTCGTTCTTCTTTTCGGCTTTGTTTCAATCATTTCATGCTCGGAATGTTCTACTCCTGCCTCCTTCGTTTGGACATCTGCAGTGTCGGATTCATTTCCTTCAACATCCTTCGCAGCCATTTCCTTCGCAGCCTTCTCCTTGGCTCGATTCCTAATCTCTTCAGCCGAACACTCTTGGGCTGCTTTAATAACCGCTTCGACCGTCTTTTTAGCCAATTGAAATTCATCGATTTCCTTAGCCTCATTGTTATTTTCTTCCATATGTGATTCAACATTATCAGCCTCATTCTCATCTTTTTCACTTTCATCCTCTGAAGAGCTCTTTTCAGCGCCCCGTGTAAAATATTGTCTTTTTGGTTTCTCCGCATCCTGTTCTGTTGCCATTGTAGATGATGTACTGCTTTTTGGTTCGTGGGTAAGCTCTGAATTAAGATCTGAGTCCCTTTTCGCGGATAATGGCCTGAATGGCATTTTTATGCTGTCATTTGAACTGGCCGAGTCCTGCCGGTATTTGAAATATGTTCGGTTAGCGTTACTAGTCTTTGGAACGTCTTTGCCTATGAAGAGAGAAACATTTCATTAAATTCTGAAGAATTGTTGACCAAGGCAGCACTCAGTCACTACTCACCAAAGAAATCTACGGTCGCTAACTACCGGGTGCGCCAAAATAAACTATGCACGTTTGGCAGGCCACGATAATTTGTAAACAGGACCGATTTTGAAGATTTATGACTTGATAGTTAGCAGAAAGCCAGAATTAGATTCTAGGATTTTTTGCAAATTTTTCTGTTTTCAGTTTTTAGAGCTACAAACGAGTTCCTTGAAATTTTAGTTTTCGAAAACACTGAAAACGATCAAAAAACATCGATCAAGCTTTCTAAAGAATCGATATGACTAGACAAAGAGAAAACTTTTTCGTGATGATTTGGGATTTAGAAATCGACTAATTGTAAGCTGCTTTATGAGAGTTCGTACTATATTGGGAGAAATGTAATAATATTTTAATGATATAAAGGAATGTCTTTTCTTTTGTAATGTCATTGAATTTATGCTTTGGTGCAGGTTGCGTTCCTGGGTCAAGAGGGTTAAAAAGACAAGCGAGGAAGCGTCATGGGGCCAGCAAGCATGGAGTCTTGTTACATTTTTGATTTTGTGACTGCTTTTGGGGCGGTAGTTTATTGTAACTACAACAGAATTTCGCAACAGGCCAATCGTTGAAATAACGCTCGTGCAGAAGTTTACAATAATCAATTTCCAAATCTCCAAATCATGCTGAAAATGTTTTCCCTTTGTCCATTCATGTTGATTCTTTAGAAAATTTGATCAACGTTTTTTGATGGTTTTCAGTGTTTTCGAAAACGATAATTTTAAGAAACTCGCTTGTAGCTCTAAAAAGTGAAAACGGAAAAATTTGTAAAAAATCCTAGAATCCAATTCAGGCTTTCTGCTATAGATTAAGTCATAAATCTTCAAAATCGGTCCAGTGTACGATTTATCGTGGCCTGCCAAAAATGCATAGTTTATTTTGGCGCACCCGGTATAAAAATTTATAAGACCAAAAATGATATCAATCCTAAATTCATGGATGAAATCTTCGTCGAGAAGGAAATCACATATCGACTGAGAGGTAATGACAAGTTGTCAGTACCAACTTCACGTACAAATGCGGACGGTATAGAGATAATAAGGTACACTGGACACAAAACTTTGACAGAATTTAAGTGGAAAATAAATAAGCATCAATTTAGGAATTGCAAGTGTAGATTGTGCAAGAGATTTGTAAATAATTTAAGGATTTCATAGATATTTTTCTATTT
This sequence comes from Aurelia aurita complex sp. Pacific, assembly GCA_004194395.1. Classification (NCBI taxonomy): domain Eukaryota; kingdom Metazoa; phylum Cnidaria; class Scyphozoa; order Semaeostomeae; family Ulmaridae; genus Aurelia; species Aurelia aurita complex sp. Pacific. The sequence goes on from REGL01000293.1 coordinate 142,876, forward strand.
GAATGGTAAAGATGTAAATGGGATTATTTGATTCTGAGCTTTCGTTTTTGATTATAGTTGGCTTTGATTAGCTTCACGTAGCTATCATCGTGCCAGCCATAAATAAATAAATAAACAAATAAATAAACAAATAAATAAGATTAATTATCATTATTATTAATTACAAACAAGCTGAAATTTTCATAACCTAACGAGTGGGGGTTGGAGTTTAGAATTAGCTCTTCATAATTACCAAATATACCAAGCCAATGATAGAACTTGCATCCAAAAGAGAACTTAACGGTCTGTTTCATCATCAGAAATCAAATTCTGTTCAAATTCTTCACTTCAGAGATCGGTTCTGCTTGAGCAAATTTTTGGCAATAAGGACACAAAGTATAATTTTGCATACCAATAAACAACAGTTTTAAATGGAAGTTTCTAAATTGGCTAAAACAAGCCCTGCACACCTATCAGATCACGAACAAATTTAAGAAATTTCAATGCTCGGGAAATATCAAAAAAAGTTTCTCCATCATGAATGTATATGTATGTACAATTTTGCAATCAAATTGAATTTCAAATATTTAATTAAAAGATCCATTGCTAGCCCTGATCATTTGCAGACCAAGTGAAACACAGCATATGCTCCAAATCTCTAAACCAGTGTACAAAGGCGGGCGTAAAAATCTATGACCTACTTCTGTTAATTTGATGGCTTGAAAGAAAGTTTAGTTATTTGTCTCTAATTCTACCGTTGGAATTGTTTACAGCCTATTTTGTAGTTCAACTTATTTTAGGATGTGACGTCATCAAACTTATAAATCTTAAAGGGTCTGTTTCATCCAGCATGCCTTGCACGCGCCGCCTCTTGGTTGTCCTTTGTTGTCGCCATTTTGATGGTGCTTAATACCCAATTGTAGACATCCACAAACTATGATCTTTTGAAAATTATTTCATGTTTCATCAAAAAGTTTAGAAATTACGATTGGTTTTCATTTTTTTGAAATTTTTCTTGAATTCTCAAAAAAGGAGAAAAAGCCCCTGATTTCAAAAAAAAAAAAAAAAAAAAAAAAAAACTTATTTGAGGATGTGACGTCATCAAACTTATAAATCTTTAAGGGTCTGTTTCATCCAGCATGCCTTGCACTTGCCGCCTCTTGGTTGTCCTTTGTTGTCGCCATTTTGATGGTGCTTAATACCCAATTGTAGACATCCACAAACTATGATCTTTTGAAAATTATTTCATGTTTCATCAAAAAGTTTAGAAATTACGATTGGTTTTAATTTTTTTGAAATTTTGCTTGAATTCTCAAAAAAGAAGAAAAAGCCCCTGATTTTGAAAACATTGAAGATTTCCTAAAATTCCAACGGTAGAACTATAAGTACTTAAAGTCTATTTCAAGCCATTCATTTCAAATAAATAGGTCATGAAATTTTACACCAAACCTTTTTTAAAGATTTGAAACCTATGCTGTGAAATGCAAGACAACAAGAACAAGGCCAGAAACGACTTTCGAATCATATGAAAGTCGACATTGACATCGCAATGGATCATGGTTAGCAATGAGCCTTTAAATGCAATGACAAGATCCCATACCTGACAACGTTGTAGACAACGGCAAATCTCTGACAATCTGACCATCATCATCTCGGGCAGATAGCCATCTATGAGGAATAAAATATACAAAATATCTGAAACAAAAACTTTATCTTATACCAGAGGGAAACCAGGAAATAACAATGAAAATAAAAATTGTCTTTCCCTGTCCCCACTAACAAGGAAAGATTTGGCGAGACAATAGCACGAGTTGGTTTGATTGACACCGCAATTCAAAGCAATTAGCGATCGCAGACAAAGGAAATTCTCTCAACCAGTAATTCAAAACAAGCAAAGCCGCAAAATTTTCTCTGAAACCCAGGTAGCTAGCTCGCTCGTCGTGCATTCCAGAAATTGTTTTTGAGAGCAAATATGAGCACATATCGAAAGAAGAAGGATATATCTACACATCTACCTGGGGCATTTTATTTCTTTGGTTCAGAAGCTGAGCAGTAAGTGTTTTGATTACACCCAAAAAATAAAAGAATTGAATCGCCTCCCAATCGGCTTTTGAACCAAATAAATTAAATGCCCCAGGTAGATGTGTAGATACATCCTTCTTCTTTCGATATGCGCTCATATTTGCTCTTAAAAACAATTTCTGGAAAGCACAACGAGCGCGCTTTCTAGTTGGGTTTCAGAGAAACTTACGCGGCTTGTTTTGAATTTCTGGTTGAGAGAATTTCCCTTATCTGCAGCCACTAATTGCTTTGAATTCAGGTGTGAACAAAAGCATTTCATGCTATGCTATTGTGTTACAAAATCTGTTGTTTGCCCCGAGTACGATTGGTTATTTTCTTAAAAATTGTAATTTTGTACCTTAATCCCTTATGTTCTATGACCGACTACACAGCGGGCAGAGAAAGACAATTTTCAATTGTAGCAACGATTAATTCCTGGTTTCCCTGTACTTATACTGAGCAGTGATCAGATAACATCAAGGATTTGATAAAAGGCAGATAGAGATGAAAACATAATAAATAGTCCTGAAGAATTAAAGACTGAAAACTAAATAAGTAAAAATAACTAAGTACGAACCTTCCGCATTTGAACTCATATGATCTCGCAGAACTTTGACCTTCACGTATTACGACTCGATCCAAAAACCATCCGGTGCCTACAGTGAAAAAATCACGATGTCAACTTTAAGACATACATTGCGATAAAGAATCAATTCAGGATGACAATTTCTATGCTACGAAACGGTTTCAGAAAAATGATCCCACAATATTTTTAACAATACAATGAATTAGATTCGTTAGCTCTTTAGAGAATTTCAAATAAAAACTTTCATGGAAAAGTTAAAATCATTAATAACAGATACAGTAAAAGATCTATTAAGCCCCCTCTCTATTAAGCCCCCCCCCCCCACTTATATCAAATTCCACAGGTTAACAAAGATTCTCCATTTATTGAGCTAAACAAGTTTGCATGTTGATTTTGATGTGTTTTGAGAAAAAACTTAGTCGAATTCATGTATTTAACTCGTAAAATTGTATGTTTAAACCGCAAAATGTGGTGTAATAAGGACTAAAAAGTTTCCAAAATCAAATAAGCCCCCTGGGGTTTATTTAACGGTAAGCTTTTACGGTAAGACGATGTGAGAATAACATTTTGTGGACAAATTGAAGTTGTTAACGGTGAAGACAAACCTTCACAAAATACAAAAATAGAAAAATATTTACCCAAAGCAGTGCCATTGTGGCCAATTCGTATACTTGTCAAATTGCCAAGAAATATGGAATCGATTATGAATAAATCGACCTACGAACAATAGAAATTCGCTTCATGAAATGTAGCTTCAGTCAATTTTCTATCAAATATAAGCGCTAAGGAACTGCAAGTAACGAGATCATCAGGTTTCCACTAGGACTGGCACCTATTTCAGAGTTGTTTGAAGCTTTCACTTATTTTAAAATGGAATGGGCAGTCACTTATTTCAGACGTGCATAGAGAACTCAACACCAAGGGAGAGATTATTTATGGCGTTTCAAGAAAGGCAGATAATCTAATCTACTACAATTCGACCACTGAAACCATGAGCTATCGAACGAAATGCTGAAATAACGCAAACGTGTCCGAATATTCATCTTGCGAATGTATCTGTATGCGGCGTGGTTTGCCATGGGGTCGTGTTTGGATCCTATACTTTCAAAAAAAGTCAAACCTGTTGCAAAACAAGCGATTGATTCTTTTTCTCGAATTTTTGTCACGGATATCATTTCAGTTTTTGACACCAGAGAAGTAGAAAGTTGCATATTCTAACCTTACTTTGGAAATTTCAGGTCCCTGCGATTTCTGGTTTTACACACTGAAATATGGGCTCTTTCAAGTCAGGTGCATCTCTTCGGGATAGAAGTCATACAAAATTGCATAGCCAGGGTTTAGCTGGCAAAGTTTAGAGAATAAGTTCAATCGAGCATAGGGCTCAAATCTTTCAAATCTTTGAAAAGTTGGGTGTAAAATTCTATGACATTTTTCTTTGAAGGTGGGAATTTTTTGATATCTTGACTTTTTCAAAATGGCAGCGATTTAATTATTTTTGAAAAAATTGATGGGAAATTTTGAAAAAATCTAAAACATCATAAATCTTAACCCAATTCAGGAAAATTGATATAACCTTTAAGAAAACCATAGTTTATGAAAGTCTACAATATGGTGGAAAGCAGAAATCCTTAGCTGTTCTGGTTAAGGATTTAGAAATTTTATGACGTCACAGCCTCAAATTAATAAATGCCGCCATGCCATTTTGAAATCAAGATATCAATAAATTTCCACGGAAGATTTACAGCAAAACACCCTACGCTCCTTCCAAGCCACTCATTTCAAATAAAAAAAAACTGTAATGGAATTTTACACCGACCTTTTTAAAGATTTGAGCCCTTGTCCAATCGAAAGCCCCATTCTATTCTATGTTCTATGAAATTGAAACGACAGTCGAAAAGAGTAAAATGCTTACGTTCTTTCGTTCGAAGGGATTTCTGTTTGACTTCGATCGAATCAAGGGTCTATCGCCAGAATCTCCAAATTCTCCAAATACATTGATTTTGACGTCACTGTTTGTGCCAGCACCCAATTTATCACCAGTGACAACAAAGACTTCGTACGCAAGGACTAAAATGAAAAGTATTGCGAATCAGTGAAAGGATATAGGCCTATCATTGAGTAGACGCACAATGAAATAACCGGTTTCTTATAAAAAATACATATGTGTGGCTATCTGCCAATACAAAAAAAGCAGAGATATCTAAGCAAATCTAACTACCTTTTCGTTCAATTTGTCGTGGTTTTGTTTCTGTTGTTTCTTCTACTTGAGTACCTGCATTTGTCGAAGGAAGAACTGATTTATCAAAGGAAGAGCTACGACTTTGAGTTTGTTTTCTTTCTGGCCATGCTTCAATTGCAGCATCCTTAGTCTCAAGCTCTTCTGCTGTTTGCGTACCTAGGAAAGACAGTTAATAGTCTAGCAAATCAATTTCACAGTGTGGCAAAAACAGATTTGGCTTTTTGATCCAAGAAAGTCTGCTAATCTCACGCGATAGACCGAAATTCTTTTTCAAAACTTCAACCTCATAGATAATCTCAGCAGAGCGAAAGTTAACATTTTATGTTCTCATTTTACAGCAAAGAAAGAAAGTCCATCAAGTTTGAGCCACCCTACTACTTATGTCAACCCTCAAGGAAAATTAGAAAAAAATTTCGTTGTGCATATTGTTCGTGGTTTGTATCAATAAAGTAGTAACTCATATAAGAAATAAGACTTTGTACGAAGGCTAACAATTACAAAACTTTGTGGTTGCAAAATAACTCAAAATGGCCTAAAATACTTGATCAAATCATAAATGATTCCTCGCTTAGAACAACAGAGAAAATGCAATTCTCATGGGTGAGAGATATCGTCTGCACATTTATTGCCATGGGATT